>JACDJE010000045.1:2307024-2422232 GCA_016647715.1 Pavo muticus | reverse complement strand
GCGCCCCCGCTGCCAGCAGCTCGCCCGCGCCGCCGCCGGCCCAGTGCAGCGCCTCGGCGGCCGCCGCGTCCAGGAAAACGACGGCGCAGCGCGCCCGGGCGAGCACAGGCTCCCAGGCCTGGCGGCACACCCGCGGCAACGCCGGTACAGCACCGGCAGCCGCCATGACGGCGGCGGCACTGACAGCCACAACACCGCCACGTGCCCCGCGCGCCGCCGGCGCCTTGAGGTGACGTCCCGGACGCCGATGGGCTGCCTGCCGGAGGGCGGGGCGGGACCTGGCCTGAGGATGACGTGAGAAGAAGCGGGCTGGTTATATCTCTTGGCACCGCTGGTGCTGCTGTTTGCTTTCCTAAAGAGTTACTGTACGCGGGTGCTCTGCTGGGGCTCGCTCCCAGGCTGTGCCAGCGGCACGGTGAGGCTCTGGTGGGTGACTGGGTGGGGGTTGTCTGTCTGTGTTCTCACAGCACAAGATGTGGCATGATTGCTTTCTGGCATCTGCAGTTTGTTGTGAACCACTCTGCAGTCTGCCGCCCAGCCAGAACCAGGAGGGACACTCCACGTTTTGCCTGATGTGCTTTCCTGACAAGGCCAGGAGCTGCCTCAGTCTTGCTGCTGGTAAATATTAAAGCAATTCAGTGCACTGTGCAAACATACAGTGTTGGGAGTGTGAAACTTCATCACCCTTCCTTGCCCTAGACTTCTGCGTTTCTTATGTTAACATGAACACACCCAGCATTCCATGAGCAAGCAACAAGAAATATTCTTTTATCGTATCCACCTTTTATTACATACAGTTGGGAACATTTGACAAATTTTATTTTTCCTTTAAAAAGCTCTTATTCTCAATTACGAAGGTAACACGAAAAAATGCAAAAATATGCATCTACACTTCAGTTATTTCTCCCTGGAGAATGGACAGTTCCCCCAAAAATCTGCATTCCACGTAGTATTTCACCTAGGCAACCTCCTTAGTACAGAATTGGGATACTTTTTCTGACATTATGGGATTACCAGCAATTACAGAATAATAAGTGATATATCATAGAATCATAGAATGGCCAGGGTTGAGAAGGACCACAATGATCATCTAGTTTCAACCCCCCTGCTATGTGCAGGGTTGCCAACCGCTAGGCGACCGCAGGCTGCTCAGAGCCACATCCAGCCTGGCCTTGAATGCCTCCAGGGATGGGGCATCCACAACCTCCTTGGGCAACCTGTTCCAGTGTGTCACCACCCTCTGAGTAAAAAACTTCCTCCTAATATCTAACATAAACCTCCCCTGTCTCAGTTTAAAACCATCCCCCCTTGTCCTATCATTACCCTTGTAAACAGCCGTTCTCCCCCCTGTTTATATGCTTCCTTCAAGTACTGGAAGGCCACAATGAGGTCTCCCCAGAGCCTTCTCTTTTCCAAGCTAAACAAGCCCAGTTCCCTCAACCTTTCTTCATAGGAGAGGTTCTCCAGCCCTCTGATCATCTTAGTGGCCCTCCTCTGGACCCGCTCCAAGAGCTCCACGTCCTTCCCGTACTGGGGGCTCCAGGCCTGGATGCAGTACTCCAGATGGGGCCTCACAAGATCCGAGTAGAGGGGGACAATATCCTCCTTCTCCCTGCAATTAGTTCATTCACTGTCTTAACTGGTCTCCCTAGGTCTCTAGCTGGATCAGCTGATTTCATAACACTGAGCATCACAACTCAGGTAGAATTACTAGGTTTTCAGTAATGAAATTATCTCCTTCCCATCTGCTCCATGCATACTGCCACCCTTGTGCATTCGTTCTTTTTCTAAACTCAGACTTACCTATGGGCTGTTCCAAACCCAATTAGGCCATACAACTTTATTATGCTAAAAATATGTAAGTTAATAGATTTCTGGACTATTTTGATTTGAAAAATGATTGCTAAAAAGGGACTGGGGATGGTTTACCACTGCACCCCTGGGTTTATACACAAGCAGAATCACCCTCCTCCCAGACTGAATGATCTTGGAGATGATGCATCTCTGAGCATTCACTTCATGCCTGAGTGCTACAGATGAAAGCTCAATATTTATGGCTTGTCCAGCTCTTTAGAGTTATCATATTATTTCTTAAGTTTATTTTTTTTTCAGTTATATTTTCAAAACAGCAGATGCTCTTTAAAGAAAACAAATAGCTTTTTTACTTTAAAAGTTCTGCATGTGCCAGTGTTAAGAGAGATTACTGCCCAGAAGACAAAATGAAATTAATAAGCATAAAGCACAGTGGTTAAGTTACAAAATAAATGTATGTAAGTAGTTTAATGACTTATTTTATCACATGTTCAAATTTACACCTGTAATAGAAAAAAAAATAAATCTGTTTTAATGTCTTCCTGTGAACTTGAAGTCTTGTTATGAGTTTCTGGTATGTAACCAGCGAGTCAAGATGTTTGTGCAGCTCACAGAGGCTTTCTTCTGTCCTCAAACTGTCCTCAAACTGTGTGGGTCCTTGGGAGAAGCCTTGTTTTAGGCCCCAACTGCTGCTCTCCTGTGCAGCAGTAAGGAGAAACAGCAAGGTTCCTTCCAAAGGCTGGGACTGATGGGAGCTTTTACCACAAAGGGCAGAAGTTAGAAGGACATCCAGCCTGGTACTTTGACCTTAGAAGCAAGGCAGGAAATGGGCAGAGATCCCCTTTGTCCAACCATAGCCAAAGACAGCCAAAGAAATTCCTGGCAGTGGAAGAGGGCTGGCAGCAGTTGTCAGGACTTGGTCTTGTAGTGCAGCTTCCACTAGTCAAGCTGCTTGGGATAATTTTTTCAGACAGATTTTTGCTTGACAAATAGCTCCACATGATGTCCATTTAAAGGCCTCCTATGAGTAATACTGTATTGAGGAGCTTTTTTTTTCTTTTTTTTTTTCTTTTAAGAGATTTTATGTTCTGCAACTCTTCCTGATTTCTCTTCCATGTTTTCCACAAAAGTGTTTTCCTTTTCTTTTTCAATCTGCATAATCAAAGGAACGAAAATACAAAGAGTTCTACCTGCTTCCTTTAACATAGGGCCAACAACAGAAGTGTGTTAAACGGCCAAGTAAACAAAACAGGAATGAAAACAGAATAATACTGATGTCCAGGAAGAGGTACTGTAATACAAATTTGCTTTATGATAAACAAGTGTATAGAATTATTTATTTATTTATTTTTGCCAAAAACACCTTTGTGGACTCCACTGCTATCTGTATTTGGAACAAATAATTTGTGATAAAAATCTGTCCAATTACACCATATACTGCATGACCTGTACGCAACTTCCAAATGTTTCTCTGTTATCTCAGTGCAGACAATTTGAAGAATAGGCTGCTCCACCCCGAGCTGTGGAATGCTTATGACACAGTTGAGCCCTCTCTTCTATTTTTCACAGGCTGTCCCGCTGTGAAAACGGGACTTTTTTTTTCAGTCTTCACAGCCATCTAAAGGTGCTGAATGCTCCGTGTGTACGCACAAGTGGTCAAAACTTGTTTTCACAGATGTTGGTACTTAAATTTTATAAGGAATCTTGCTGTCGTTAAGCAGCGTTCACAGCCGAGAAGCGAGAACATCAATAAAAATGACTCGCTACTTCCCGCTGCTAAACCTTAAACTCTGCCTCCAGCTGCGAGAGCCCCCGAGCCGAGCGCCGGGGCAGCGCACAGCACAGGCAGCGCTGCGTTTATCCTGCGGTTACGCTCCCCCTGGCAGCTGCCATCAGCCGCCAGTAGAAGCGGGATGCTGGGCTGCATGGATGCTTGGACGAGTCCTTTTTCTGAAGGTGTCCTCGAAGAAGATGGCGCGCTGCGTGCCGGTGGGACAGCCGGGCATCTGGGGATGCAGAGGAGCACGGACACCGAGAAGCGAGGGGCAGCCCGGGGCACGGAGGGCGGCTGTCGGGCCGGCAGAGCTCAGGTGAGTCGGAGCTGGAGTGGAGCGGCCGGCCGAGCACGGATCGGACCGCGGTCCCTGGGCTGGGTTCTGAGTCGGCCCCGTCCCGTCTCCGCGTGGCCGGGCGCCGCCGGGCCGCCCCCCGCATGCCCGTGCCCAGGGCGCCGCGGGGCCGGGCCGGGCCCGCTTCCTGTGCGTGTCACTCACTCGGCGGGGGAGGGGAAGCGCCGAGCAGGCGGCGGCGGTTCCTCCGAGAGCGGGTCGGCGGGGCAGGGCCTGGCGGTGATCGCACTGCCCGTTTGCCGTCCGGAGTACCCGCGGAGGCCCGGAGAGGTGGGGCCGCCGAGCGGGGGAGAGGCCGCGGAGCCCGGCCCGGGCGCTGGCGTCCCGCGGGAGGCGGCCATGTCTACCGGCGAGGTGGAGCGGCTGTCGACGGACCTCGG
Source organism: Pavo muticus (assembly GCA_016647715.1). Lineage (NCBI taxonomy): Eukaryota > Metazoa > Chordata > Aves > Galliformes > Phasianidae > Pavo > Pavo muticus. Next base: position 2,417,911 of record JACDJE010000045.1, on the reverse strand, counting down.
CGGGGCCGCCGGGGACGAGGAGGAGGAGTGGCTCTACGGCGGTACGCGCACCCCAGAACCCCGTCCCCAGCCCCTTCCCGCAGCCCGGCGCCGGCCCCGCTCTGCCCCACCGCCCCGAGGAGTACGGGCAGGGGTAGGCCGCGGCGTGCTCCGCCTCACCTCGCCAGGCCGCTGGGTGCGGCCCGCTTCTACCCGCCGCCCGTTTAAAGGGTCCCCGCGGCCCGCCACCCCCGCTGCCGTTCAGTCCCCTCCTCTGGGCCGGCCCTCCGCCGCCACGAGTCGCGCAGCCCCCTCCTCGCCAACGTGGTGGCGGCTCCGGGGCCACCTCCCCCGGCGGATCCCGGTCTCAAGGCCTTCCGACCCCGTGTCCCACAGGCTGGGCCGTGCTGGGCCTCGCCGCGTGCTTCTTAGCCCCGCGTACCTGGGGCCCGGCCTACCCTCGCAAGGGCCGGTGCCCCGGCAGGGCCCGGCATCACGTGCTGAGCAGGCCCGAACTCTGCTCTGTAACTTTGTTTGCAACTTCAAGGACTTTGTGTTCAAACGCTCATAAAGCCCAGAAACTAAACCCTGACGCCATGGCAGAGCTGTCAGTATGGAGCAGTGCAGGGCTCGGGGTTCTGTTCAGCTGCTTGTGTAACATTATGAAAAGGTTTTGTGTTGCGGGATGGCAAACTGCAGAGTTCTCTGGCAGCAGGTGTAATTCAGGGGGTTTATTCATATCTGCTGTGTGTCTCTTTTCTTGCAGATGAAAATGAAGCAGAGAGACCAGAAGAAGAAAAAACTAGGTGAGTGTGTTAGCTGCTGGGAGTCCTGCAGTGTGGCTGTACGTGAATTGTATTCGCAATATTTGTATTCCCAGCTGCTGCTCCGTAATACCTGAACGCTCACACCAGCGTCTCTAAAATTCCCTGAGCATGTGCAGTGTTTGCCTGCTAGAATGATGTGGCATAGAATGTAACATCATTCCATAGAATGGAAAACTGGGATGTTTGAATATGAAAGTTTCACTTGTGTGGATTTCCATTCCTCTTTGCAAAATGCCAGCAGATCTTTTGGTTTTGTTATGGTTGCACATTTCTAAATAATTCAGAATAAAATGCAGCCAGTCTGCTCCAAAAAGGTTTCAGTGTAGTGAGAAAAAGGAATACAAGGAAGCAGGGAGATTACCATCCAGTTAGATGTGCTGGCTCTGTAACACATTTTTTGATGGGTAGACAAGTCTTTGAAAGAAAGACTTGAAAAAAGAAAAAGATTTGGAAGCCCACATGATTTATGAGGAACTGCGTGAGTGAAAGCACAAAGTTGTTCCCTTGAAAACTTGTCTAGGTTTGCAGCAGTTGGTAGCAAGAACCCACTGAATTGGAGTTAGTATTTCACACTGAATTTATCAATTTCACAGTTGATAAACAATGGAAACTATTGATTGTGAAGTTAAAATTAGGTAAATTAAGGGGAACCCAGTGCAAGAGCATGTGCATTGTTATTTTCTATAAATGCCTCCTGCGGTCTGCAGAGATTTTTCACGGTAGAGAACTGTTGAGTTTAGTAATCCTTGGTGGACTTTGCGTCCACAGGCTTGCTCAGTTGCTTGTTTTTGAACTGATGGAAAATTCTGACAGGCATTTACCTTATAGCAGTAATGCCTTCCACTAGCAGACTGTACGCAATACCATTTTGAAGCTGCTAGTAGATACAGTTGTTTGATTCCCATTGATTACTGTTGTATAAGAAATAAGAGTTGTTATCTGTTTACCTCCGTTTGCCCTGGATCATGTCTATCCCAGAATTACTTATTTGCTTCTATTTGGAACCTGTTCCATATCAATTGATTCTTTGTGTTTGGTTATCTTTTCTTGATCTGACACCTTTTGTCAGGACTGTTGATTAAGAAAATTAATTGTATGGCAAACAAAATGATCTTCAGTGGTGTTTTATTCTAGATTCTGGTCAGTTGGGTCTTGTCTTGGCTGTGTAGCTTGGAACTGAGAAGAGGAACAAGTTGTAGCTTATGTTTCTTATGGGTTGTGTCTGGAGGCATGGCAACAGTTCCCCTGTTAAAGTTTTGGTCCCTCACCTTTCAGTTTTGGCGTTCTTACCAGTGAGATTTTATTCGGATTCTGTAGACGTTATATCATTTTACTGGTCATGAAGTTAAATGGTAACGCTTGAATCCCAGGACCAGACCTGCACTGGGTTGGGTTTTGGTGCAGGACTCACTAGTGGGTGTTCTGCGAGCAGGTGGTGAGATTGAAGTTGTTCTGCCTTCCAGTTTCTGTTCTGTACAGTCAGACAGTTGTTCGCACCGTGGCAGAATCCAGAAAAGATCTTTTCAGTGAAAGAGTATTGTTTCTAAACTGCTACCTGGTAACGCTCCTGTCTGTGATGCAACGTTTGGACGGTTGGCGGAACTGTTGAAATTAAAATACTGCTGTGTTAGACAGAGTAGTAGGTAAGGGTATAGTGAGGCAACTCACTTGCATGAATTTGAAAGTGCTGGTCATTTAAATGAATCTAAAAAGATTCATCTGCAGCTAAAATATAATTAATTCTTGCATTGTAGTCATTCTGGTTGGTTTCATGGTGTAGATGTGGGAATTTTCAATCAGCAGTACCTTACCTGTGGCTATTTAAATGCATTTTTACCACAATACCTTTGAAAAGTGTCAATCTGCAGGAAGGGGAAAAGAAATGCAAAACTCTTATTCTCCCTTCAAATTATGAAATTTTTTTGATTTCAAAAGAGGATCCAGGCATAGTGAACACCTTATTACTTCCAAGTGTCCTATAAACATCCAGTTAGTATGATTACCGATATCTAGATACTATTCTACTAAAATAAAGTTGTTTTCTTTGAGATTTTTTTTTTCAAATTCATGTACAAGATAAGTCAAACTTTTTCTGCTGTCTGGAATGATGTATCAGTGCTTTTTTCAGCATTAGCTGATGTGTGGGATAATACGTGCCTAAATAACTAGTTTCATTTTTCCCTATTTGTTTTTGCTTAAGTGCTCCACCCCCACCTGGAAATGAAGAGGAGGCTGCAGAAAATGGCGTTGTGAAAACGGTACTTTTAAATGCACTTTCGAAATACTGCTTTAATTTGTTTTGGTTTATTGACTAATTGTAATTCAGCTAGGAATTAAAATCAAATGAACTAATCCAGAATTGTACGCCTTTGACTTTTGTGGATGGTGTTTGATGCTATCTGCAGAAACTGTAGAGAGTAGGAAACCCAATTTCCAGCTGTGTTCCACTTCTTAAAACTAACTTACAAAAAATAAATAAATAGTACTTACGTTTTTCTAGAGGAAAACTGTTGCTTCAAGGCAGCAGTTCCTAGATACATCCTTTTGAAAATGAAACTCCCCCTATCCTTCCCCCTTTTAAAGAAAATAAAATAATCTGGTCATTTTTCTTTTTTGAACATGGTAAAAAGCAAGCATGTGTAGAACTATGTGAAAATGTGAATCAAAAGGGGGAGGATGCGTACATTTTTGAGGCAACAGAGCAGACTTATTTGGTAGCAATCTTCAACGTTCTGTATGTTAGTCTGTCTTACAGTTTTGTCATTACTATGATGAAGGAAAGGACCGAGAAATGAGGTTTACAGTTGCAATGTTGATAAAAGGCCTCAGTTTACTGTGGATGGCTTATGGCTTTTCTGTGAAGAAATGGTAATTGGTGAACTTGTTTCTCTTGACAGTGGGGCACTGAAAGACTGTCTGCTGTCATCAGCTGTCATTTGCAGATCTATTTTGATTAAAACAATTCAGGGTTTTTCTGCCTTGATTTGACTCTTAGTCGTTAAGTACATTATGTTAATACTGTAGAGCAAGAATGAACTGCACTCCAACTTCTTATCTTCCATGCAGCTGCTTATTTTGGTCTAATTTATGTGCCAGGCAAGTTAGATAAGGACTGGAGCTCTTTTGCACTTGGATAACTGCAGGCTAACCAACTCGGTTTCAGTATGTTTAGCATCTTGCTGAAGGATTCAGCACGTATGCAGAGAGGGATAGTCTGGTTGATCACAAAAGATTGGAAGAAGTTCTTCATTAAAGGATATTTAGAAAGCAAAGGAACAGCATGGATAATTGATGCTTAGAAGAGAGAAAACAGAGTGCAGAAGTAAAGGTTCCATTTTCATGGTGATGATGGAAGATAACCTCCACTGGTGATTCTCTAGAGTGTTGTACATAACCACACTGAACAGCACAGGCTATAAATTACCTGGAAAAGTGGTTAAATTGTGCAGGTTACAGAGTTAGTCAATATACGACCACCTGTAGGGGACCGTGTGGTTGATAAATGGTTGTTGAAATTCTGTGTAGAAAAAGAAGTGGTGTTCATGGGTGAAAAACAGCTTACAAATAAATGATGGCTTCTGAGCTGATCATTACCACTTATGAGGAAGCTACTCAGCTGTGTTGTAAGATCCATGAAAATGTAATTTAAACACTTATCTGGAGTCTAGAAAGCAGTCAAATTTGGGAATGTAGCAGATAGTGATTAGACCAAACAGAAGGATATTTTGCCACTACATTAGTTTGTGTTTCTGTTAGACCCCGAATTCTGTGTACAGTTCTATTCCTCTCGCACTCAAAGGCTTTATTTCCACTGAAGAAAGTTGAGAGAAGCACAGCAAGAGCAATCCAAGTTAGCTTTCACTAACAAGGGACTGAGTAGGCGAGGGCTTCTCAGCCTGGGAGGGAGGCATACATAGAGCAGGATGGAAGTTAGCAAAGTCGTGTATGGTGACTGTAAGTAGGAATTGAGTTCTCAGTCCCTTCTAGTCTGAAAAAAAAAAACCCACATCCAAAACACTGGATGAACTATTGGTATGAACTGGTATGACTGTTTTTATTTACCAGCAAGCTTGGAAGCCACGGGACAGGACAGCATGCAGTGTGCTCTTGTAGCTGGCATTTTTTTTTTTTTTTCAGCCTGTTCAATTAAAAGTCTCAAGTATTTGATTTATTTGAAGTTTAGCAGTGTTATGAATTGAACAACTTTACCTGAAGAGCAGTGTTCCTCTACGACTGAAAAAGTGCTTTGAGTTGCTCTGGGTATATAACTGAGAGAGGCAAGAAGCTAGTGTCACATAGCTTTAGGTTCTTTCCTGAGTGACTGCAGTAGAACTGGTGTATATGAGGTAGGGAGGGGGAAGAAAATTCTAGATAGTGGAAACTGTTTTATGCTTATTTAGGAAATGTCATGTTTCAAAGACAGAAGCTTAATACTAAAAATACTTCTCTATTTTGATCCAGGTATTTCCAATATTAGTCCAATATTGGTAGCATTGAAACTGAAGAACATAACTCTTCAGTTCTTGCTACTCAATTCTGACATCTGGGAAAGAGAATTTTCTTTTGTTAAAGATATCCAGAATGGGTACTTTCGTCTGGATTGTTTTTTCACTGTAGATTGTGATCTTTTCTTTTGTAGAAGGTGACTGAGGCTGAGGATGACAGTGATAGTGATAGCGATGACGATGAAGATGATGTTCAAGTCACCATAGGAGATATTAAAACAGGAGCTCCACAGTTTAGGTAAGTTATTTGGAAATACTAACTGGAAGGAAGTTTCAAGATTATATTTAATTATTAATTCAAGCTTTAATACCTGTCAATATCAGATTGTATGCATAGGTATCCTCAATTTGTTTTTACTTCTTTAATAAAACGTTTGTAGTGATATAATGACTTGGCGGAAAAAAAAAGTGAAATCAATGAAATATCATAAAGGAAGAGCCACTTTATGAGGTTGGGTTTTTTTTCAGATTTTGAGAAATAATTGCACGGAATGTTTATAAACTAAGGAGTTCTGTGTTACGGAAGAGCTATATTACATGGCATTTTTAGACTCATATTTGTGACATGTTTCTTTCTGTTGTGAATGATAGAGTGGTGAGCACAGAGAACATGAGAAACATTTGTCCTGAGTCTTATTTGTCATGGAAACACTTCAAATAAGAAGTCTGTAGTTTCAATTCCTACTGTTCCTCTCAAAAAAGATTTTAATGTACTTTAGGATGCAGCAGCCAATCTCCGGAGATGATTTCTCATGATCATGGGTTAGTGATTTGTATCATACAGTAACTTTTTTTTTTGCCTCTTGTTCCTTTTTTCTGCTCATAAAGGGTTTGTTTTTCATTGAACGCTTTTGAGAAGTTTTAATTTTACCCAAAGTAATGAAATAGTATTTTTTGTTACATAGAGGTTTTCTGAGGGAAGTTGTACGCTTTGTTTGTCTTGGCAATCCTAACGTCCTTATGCTCATTATCAGTTATTAGTTTGTCTTTTTTTTTTTTAAGTTAGGATTCCAATAGGTATGCAAGTAGGTCTGACTCACATATGCTATTATATCCTTAACTTTAGAATTGGTTCATTTTTTACACAAAATATTTTTAAACTTTCAGCAGTTTATATCCTAAAGTCACTATGCAAATCAAAGTAATGTCAAAAATAGCAATTCTTTCAGTACTTCGTCTGTTGTCAGTAACTTGCCGTATGCCTGTGGTGTAGACAGTGACCTCAGATTTTGTGAGACTACAGCAAAGCTAGATTTATATTCTTAGTGAATTTACTGATGCTCTTTTGATGAATGCAAAAACAATCAGCAAATGTTCCTAAATCTAATTAGAGTGGAAAGTTTTATATTTAAATAACTGTTCTGTGTAAAATCACTTCTGGGCAAATTGGGCAGAAAGTTCATGGAAGGGCAATCTTCTGAACCAAGCTCAGCATTATTGTTCGCTTTAACTTTATTATAGCAAGTGCTTTCATACATTTAACCTATTTTTCTTATAGTTGTCTATCACTGTTTTGAAGAGTAGAAAAAAAAAGATTTGACAAAGTCATGCACAAATACAGCATAGGAGATAAGGATAAATGCTCTGTGTCAGTGTTCTACTCTGCTGCATGAACTTGTATGAAGAAATGACATGGAACCAGTACTTTAAACTATGCACTGTCTTCTACTTATATGTTAATATGTTTATGGGTTGATACCACCTGTGAAGATAAGCTACTTTGCACACAAGTGGTAGTGAAAGCTAGCTCTTACTATTCCAAATGAACAATATTCTAATTCATTAAGCTGTTAAATCAATTCATTGTCAAAATGTCAGAATGCATTTTTATGATCAAAGCTCTCAGGTATTTTAGAAAATGAAATTGCATGTATTTTTCTGTTGGTCACGAGGATAGGTAATTGCAAAAAGCACAGTGGGACAGCCTGTCAGTCATTTCAAAGAAATGCTGGTATTTTTCATTTCTGTACAGATTAAATGGAATAATAATAAAAGCAGCTAAAGGATATTTCTGAATCCTCTCTTTCTTTTATTTTGCTTTTGCCCTAATCTCCAGAGTTACTTCTGTGACCCTAAATGAATTTCTTTTTCCTTTTTCTCTCCTTCTGGTCCTGTTCATTTTTCTTTCTATCAAGGTCTTTAACCTTTCAACTCAGGAAGAGTGACTGGAGCTTGCTTCACAACTGTTTATCAGTTGGAGGAGTTGCTACTGAGCATAGAAAGGTACTCTCTCTTGCTCCTAGGCTGATCTCTCTATTTTTACAGTTGCCAGCTTGGAAAGCTAGAGATTCAGGATGGCGATTGAGCCTGGGTCCAGTTTGTTTCTGGATCTAGCTAACTGTTGTTTTGTGTTCTCTTCCGTTTTAGAGTTTTCTCTGTCTAACTCACTTTTGTTAATTTCTTTAAGTTATGGAGCAGCACCTGTGAACCTCAATATTAAGACAGGAGGACGAGTTTATGGATCTTCTGGTAAGAAAGTTTACTCAATAGTTTGATTACAATGAGCCTGGGGGAGCGGCAATGGGATTAGGGATGAGGCGAGGGGCTCGGCTGAAGTGCATCTACACTAATGCACGCAGCATGGGCAACAAACAAGAAGAGTTGGAAGCCATGGTGCGGCAGGCAAGCTATGACCTAGTCGCCATTACGGAAACATGGTGGGACTGCTCCCATGACTGGAGTGCTGCAATGGATGGCTACAAGCTCTTCAGGAAGGATAGGCAAGGAAGAAGGGGTGGCGGTGTGGCTCTGTATGTTAGAGAGTGCTTTGATGCTACTGAGCTTGTGGCTGGGGATGATAAGGTTGAATCCCTATGGGTAAAGATCAGGGGAAGGGCTGACAAGGCAGACATATTGGTGGGCGTCTGCTATAGACCGCCGAACCAGGATGAAGAGACAGATGAGGTGTTCTATGAGCAGCTGGCAGAAGCTGCGAGATCGCCGGCCCTTGTCCTCATGGGGGACTTCAACTTCCCTGACATATGCTGGGAATACAACGCAGCGCAGAAGAAGCAGTCTAGGAGGTTTCTGGAGTGTATGGAGGATAACTTTCTGATGCAGCTGGTGAGAGAGCCTACGAGAGGAGCTGCCCCGCTAGACCTGCTGTTCACAAACAGAGAAGGTCTGGTGGAAGATGTGGAGGTCGGGGGCTGTCTTGGACAGAGTGACCATGAGATGGTAGAGTTCTCGATTCTTGGTGGAGCCAGGAGGAAGAACAGCAAAACTGCTACCTTGGACTTCCGGAGGGCGGACTTTGAATTGTTTAGAAGACTAGTAGGGGGAGTCCCCTGGGATTCAGTCTTAGAGGGTAAAGGGGTCCAAGACAACTGGTTGCTCTTCAAGAAGGTAGTCTTACAGGCGCAGGAGCAGGCTGTCCCCCTGAGCTGCAAAATGAGCCGGCGGGGAAGGAGACCGGCGTGGATGAATAGGGAACTATTCTTGAGGCTCCGGGAGAAAAAGAGAATCTACATCCTGTGGAAGAAGGGACGGGCAACTCAGAAAGAGTACAGAGAAGTTGTTAAGATGTGCAGGGAGAAAATCAGAAAGGCGAAAGCCCAGCTCGAACTCAACCTGGCCGCTGGGATAAAAAGAAACAAGAAACCCTTTTACAAATATATCAACAGTAAGAGGAGGACTAAGGAGAATCTCCATTCTTTACTGGATGAGGCTGGGAATATGACTACTGGGGATAAGGAAAAGGCAGAGGTCCTGAATGCCTTCTTTACGTCTGTCTTTAAAGGTCAGACCAGTTATCCTCAGGGTACTCCACTTTTTGACCTGGTAGTCTCGGCTGGGGAGCAGACTAAACCACCCACGATTCAGGAGGAAACAGTCAGAGACCTGCTACTCCAACTGGACTGTCACAAGTCCATGGGGCCGGATGAGATTCACCCGAGAGTGCTGAGGGAACTGGCGGAGGTGATAGCCGAGCCGCTTTCCATCATCTATCAGCGCTCCTTGTTGACTGGTGAAGTACCGGAAGACTGGAGGCTTGCCAATGTGACTCCCATCTACAAGAAGGGCTGTAAGGAGGACCCGGGGAACTACAGGCCTGTTAGCCTGACCTCGGTGCCAGGGAAGGTTATGGAACAGATTGTCTTGAGGGAGATCACGCGGCAAGTGCGGGACAACCGGGGGATCAGGCCTAGCCAGCATGGGTTCACGAAGGGCAGGTCCTGCTTGACCAACCTGATCTCCTTCTATGATCTAGTGACCCGCCTGGTGGATGAGGGAAAGGCTGTTGATGTAGTCTACCTAGACTTCAGCAAAGCCTTTGACACTGTCTCCCACACTATTCTCCTGCAGAAGCTGGCAGTCCGTGGCTTGGACAGGTACACTCTTGGCTGGGTAAGGAACTGGCTGGAGGGCCGGGCCCAGAGAGTGGTGGTCAATGGAGCTAAATCCAGCTGGCGACCGGTCACGAGTGGTGTTCCCCAGGGGTCGGTGCTGGGGCCTGTCCTCTTCAATATCTTTATTGATGACCTGGATGAGGGCATTGAGTGCACCCTCAGTAAGTTTGCAGATGACACCAAGTTGGCTGGAAGTGTCGATCTGCCTGGGGGTAGCGAGGCCCTACAGAGGGATCTGGACAGGCTGGATAGCTGGGCTGAAGCCAATGGGATGAGGTTTAATAAGACCAAATGTCGGGTCCTACACTTTGGCCACAGCAACCCCAAGCAACGCTACAGGCTTGGGGCGGAGTGGCTAGAAGACTGTGTAGAGGAAATGGACCTGGGGGTGTTGGTTGACGCTCGGCTGAACATGAGCCAGCAGTGTGCCTGGGTGGCCAAGAAGGCCAATGGCATCCTGGCTTGTATCAGAAGTAGTGTGACCAGCAGGAGCAGGGAAGTAATTGTCCCCCTGTACTCAGCTCTGGTGAGGCCGCACCTTGAGTACTGTGTCCAGTTCTGGGCCCCTCACTGCAAGAAAGACATTGAGGCCCTGGAACGTGTTCAAAGAAGGGCAACAAAGCTGGTGAGGGGTCTGGAGCACAGGCCTTATGAGGAGCGGCTGAGGGAGCTGGGATTGTTCAGTCTGGAGAAGAGGAGGCTCAGGGGAGACCTTATTGCTCTCTATAACTACCTGAAGGGAGGTTGTAGTGAGCTGGGGGTCGGCCTCTTCTCTCGTGTAACTGGTGATAGGACTAGAGGGAATGGTTTCAAGCTGTGCCAGGGAAGATTCAGGCTGGATATTAGGAAATACTACTTCTCTGAAAGAGTGGTCAGGCACTGGAATGGGCTGCCCAGGGAGGTGGTGGAGTCACCGACCCTGGAGGTGTTCAAGGAATGTTTGGATGCTGTGATGAGGGATATGGTTTAGCGAGAACCATTGGTGATAGGTGGATGGTTGGACTAGATGATCTTATAGGTCCTTTCCAACCTTAGTGATTCTGTGATTCTGTGATTCTGTAATTGCAAAAGCTTCCATAACAGCACGTAGCATGTGTTTGTGTATGCTGCTTTAGTCTGCATTTTCAATTAGAGAGTTCTTGCAAAAAGTTCCAGTCTAATGACATTTAATTAGAAAAATGTAAAATTACTGGTGTCTTAAATTGTGCGATTTATATTGTATTGTTTTCCTCAAGTGGTTGCATCTAGACCTTGGTCCATGTACGTGCCACTTTCTGTCTTGAGCAGCACTATTTGTACAGTGAGCAATTTTAATTCTTTTTTATTTAGTTTTAATCAAGCAATCCTAAACAGTGGGGTTCTCAGGGCGTATGCTGCCATCATTTAAGGTATACGTAGTTATATGAAGATAATTCTGTTGTCTTTGTCTCCTGAAAATTTGAGTATCATCAGTGATTAATAGCATGTTATTAAGCTATCAAAATTGACATACAGAAGAATGTCATGATGCTTTTTTTATTGTCCATTCGTAAATTGCCTAATTTCAATAAGCTACTTGGAAAACAAATGACAAAGAAAGTTGCAGGTATTGCTGGTTTTGTAAAACAAGAATTCATGAATTCATGAAGTTAAGTTGTGGAATACATTTATAGGAGTATGCAAAAGTTGATTTCAAGGTGAAGAGTATGTGATCAGTTCTATTTGTGGGACTACAGTAAGTCTTTCTGTGCTTAAAACTCATTTTGAGTGGATTATTAATCATAGAATCATAGAATGGCCAGGGTTGAGAAGGACCACAATGATCATCTAGTTCCAACCCCCCTTCTATGTGCAGGGTCGCCAACCACTAGACTGGGCTGCCCAGAGCCACATCCAGCCTGGCCTTGAATGCCTCCAGGGATGGAGACATGAATGAATGGGTTGTTTGAATAGTCATCTGTTTCGTTCATGTTTTCTTGTTGAAATATTTTTGTCCATATAGCTTTACATGGAAAGTGATTTTGATGCATAAGGGACATTGGAGGTCCTAAAAGCATATAGTTGTTTTGGATGAATTTTCCAGAAGTTCTTTGTTAGAACAAGTCTGTTTGGTTTTGTTTTTTTTTTTTTTTAGTGTGTTACAACTATTAAAACTCTTCTTAGCAGAGGCAAAAAGCTCAATTTTTCTAACTTTTCTTAGCAGGTGTAAAAGTTAAAGGAGTGGATTTAGATGCACCAGGAAATATTAATGGTGTACCACTTCTGGAAGTAGATCTAGATTCTTTTGAAGATAAACCTTGGAGAAAACCAGGTAATGTTCTGATTTATGTTAACTAATACATAGATATTTAGGAGGTTATTTTAATAGTAATTCCTATTTACTGCATGTAGACGTTTTTCTACTCTAATAGCTAGAAGGTACTGTACAATATGACTTAAAAAAGCAGATAAGTTACCTGTTGCATTTCTGTTGTCCCATGGAGTGTGTGGGTGTGCCCTGTTTCTTAGTCTGCATCCCACACATCTATCAACAAAAAGATACTGATATTTAAAAAGTAACAATAATAATGTATAACCTGAAATCTCTGTGGAAATCTGTGTCTAGGGGGGTTACTGTCCTTGGTCTGCGCCATATTATACAAGGCAAAGCAGAAAGGAAAATATTTCTATCAGGTTCAAGGAAGAAGAGCAGTGAAATGTAATTGCTTGTGCTTCTTTATGTTTGTGCAGACTTTTTTGAGCCTTGAAGATGCCAGTAACGCGTGCGCTTTCTGTCAGTCTCCTGTGTGTGTGGTTTGAGTGATTTGGTCGGACTCACCTAATACTGACAGTTTCATGGTGGTTCTTTTTTTTATTGGCAGTTTATTTGAGTGTTTGTATACTGCTTTGGCAGTGCAAGTAGCATTTAAAAATGGAAAAAAGAGAAATTGGTAATATTCTGATGTTTGAACTTTTGAGTACATCTGGTCTCTCTTACAACATAAGTACTTAATGGCATCAATTTAAACTAGGAGTTGGTAAAACAAAGAGTCAAAGCAGAGCATGTGGTGGAGAGTAATTCTTCCTTGAACATATAGCAAAATGATAAATCTTAACATTTATTCTATTACAAAAATACAGGGATTATAATATGATATTCTGCAGATATCCATGCTTGATCCTTGAGGCAGGATGCTGGGCAAGATATTCTTTCTTTGTCAGTGTTAACATTCTTATAATCTTAGCCATGCATGCTCTCTATCTTTTCAGATGTAGGACTTTGTACATTTCAGTAGTGTGGCTTTGGATCAGTACCTAATCCATTCTGTTGCTGTAAATAGAGATTAATGATCACTGAGGAAGAAGAAAATGTAAATTTTGCAATGTCCTAAAAACGTATGCTTTTCTATTTATAGGGGCTGATCTATCTGATTATTTCAACTATGGGTTCAATGAAGACACATGGAAAGCATACTGTGAAAAACAGAAGAGAATACGAATGGGTCTTGAAATTTTACCAGTTACCTCAGCCACAAATAAAATTACGGTAATTACTACATCTTTTGTGGTGTTCCACATGCTTTTTCCCCCTGTAAAGCTGCTTGTGTGTCGTAAGCTTGTTTTGCCCAGTCAATGGATTTGTTGATAAGTCTACACCTGAGTGCCCGCTCCTAAACCTAGAATGTTCTTGTGTTGCTTTTCTGGCAATTTGTGTGGATAGTGTCACAGCCTAGTTAGAGCTAGATTGCATCTGTACCGTTACTCAGAATGCGGCCCATGGGTTAAAAGTTGCGTGGTATCTTAATGGGCAATGTGTTATTTAACTTAGGCTGAAGACAATGCTATGGAAGTAACATCAAGTGCAGAGATTCTCGATGGCAGATACCATCATTTTAAGGTGAATTTTAGTAAACTTTTGTTGGTTGCTCTCATTTATGTTGAGTTTTGCTACCCATGCCAACACAGACTGGTAGAAGAACAACTGGAAAAGACTCAGCCATTATTTCAAACTCTCATCTTACATCAGTGACTTTCTGCATATGTCACAAAATGCTAATTAAAAAGTGTTGCTTTGTTCGTCATCCTTGCAAACATGTGAGTTGGTGGCCTGGCGTACTGACAGATTTCCATTTTTTCTTAATGCAGTGATGTATTTTCAGTTGTAGTGCATTTGTTTATGCAGATTAAAGAATTTGTACAGATGTGCTGAGGGAGCTTTTGTAAATTATGGCATATTCATTTTTTCAGTAGCCTTGTAGCTTTTTATTTTTATTTTGTAACGCTTATCTGTAGCAACAGGTATTTTTGGTATTACTGTTTCCCCTCATAGGCTACATCAGATTTCCAGTCATTTTAATATTATTGTAGCAAGAACAGATCAGAAGCTCTTGGGACTGCCTGCCTTCCTCATTTGTCAGAATTACAGTGCTACAGTGTAGTAGAAATGCTGGACAGTGGGAGTTAGGGTTTGCTGCTGTAGCTGATGACTGATAATACCGTCAAATGCTTTTGAACTGTTGCCCTGAAAGAAGAGAGAGAACTATTCCAAACCAAAACTCACCCTTTTCTATCTCTCTGGAGTTTCTGGAGGTCCAGTGATCAAACAGTAGAGATAATAACTGAGTTGTAAGAGTTGAAGAAGGAGAGAGTTCGTCATGAATTTTACAAGGAATATCCATAACAAAACTATTTAATAATTATATTAATAATTCTTTCAGCCCATCTGAAATACAAAATCTCACTTAGTTTCCATGGTATGTTTGAGTGAATCTTCTGTAACTGATAAGACAGTCTCCTACATTTTCAAATTACTTTTTAATTAGTAGAATTCTTATAGATTTTTCAGATAAGTACTTACTCACAACATATTCTGTTTGGTATTATTAGGTTTTCATATTTGTGGATACTGCAGTTAATTCTATTTTTAAGGAATCTTAAGTGCATTTTTCTGGATTTGGAACACAGAAGTCTATGATCAGAAATGAGGTTCTGCCAAAGCTTGGTATTTCACTTGCATACAAAAGCTGTGAGAACAGAGCCTATATGATGTTATACCATGAGTGAACTAGCTAGATCTCCATGTAGTAACTGGCATATGTTGTTGGGTTTTGTTTTTTTTAATGAAACTGTTACTTACCTAAATCCCTGATATCTAAACGTACAAGTTAAATAAAGGGAAATTGCTTTCATGGTTTTAGGATTTGAATTTTTTCTGTGTTGTTAAGACTGTTCCTTTTATCTTTAAAACATTGGAGTTTGAGCTGTCTTAAAGATGAATGCACTTCTGGCTAGCTGTTTCAAAATAGTATGATTTTTTATTTTTCTGTATTGCTGCTTGGAATGGCACTTTATTAAGAAAAAAAAGGAACAGCACCTCAGGGGGGTGTTGCAGTTATGTGGCTGGGACAGTGGGAATGTTTCTAAAAGTTTAGGCTGTGCTAGTTTGTCTTTAATACTAACTACTGGAGAGTTTTCTTTCTTATTTAATGTGCTGCTGAAGTCATAGAGTACTTGAAGTGCTTGCACCAGAGTTCTTGCAGATCTTTGATAGAGTGTCTCTGGAATTTTACTCTGACATTTTGTAAGAACAGCAGTATACTTTCGAAGTATTTAAATCAAACTAGTGCTAAATCTTGTGAAGTTTGCGTGGTCTGTATTATCAGGTGAGTGTTCCTGGTATGATTTGGAAATTAAGTAGTTACTAGATCTTGAGTTCAGTAAAAAAGACGTGCAACAGATTCACTTTCTTATCTTGTAGTTTATTGTTGGGTGCCAAATGTGTAAGATATTTCTGTTATTATGATTATGAAGCTGTTTGTTTAAATCATTTTGCTTCTTTAAAAATTCAGATACTATTTTGTTTGTATGTGAAGCTCTTCAAGAAAATCAGTTGAGTCTGTTGTTCATGTCCAAAGCAAATACTTTGAAAATAAATATTACAACTATTTTTTTCTAATAAATGGTTCTCTGGCACTTTCCTTCTTATATATTCTAAATACAGTGTTTACATAACGTATCCTTACGGAATATAGAATTTCATTAGCTGTGCAGTGGTGGTCGTTCTTTTTAAATCGATTAAAGTTGGACTTTATTTTTGTGTTGGTTGTGTGCTGTGTTGTGACTATTGGGGTTACTATACTTCTGTGGTTAAACTAATGATAAAGCAAACTAACGATAAAGTGTTATTTTGAAGGTACAACAGGGCAGAACTGGAAATCTGGAGAAAGAGTTGGCGGTGCAGTCGACCAAAGCTGATTTCACGTCTCCTCCTGCCTTATTCAAATCAGGAATTCCAACAAACAGGTCAGTTAGACAGTTGTAACTCAAGACCAAATAACTTTTTTGTACTGTTACCTCTCTGTGTTTCAAGTTCACTATTTTTGTAGAAAAAAGCAGAGTAGTTTTTTGTAATAGGTTAAAGTGATACGAAAAATGATCCTAATCACTTTTTGCTTTCTATCACCTTTGTGCAAGAATGCTGTATTACCTTCTTGTTGCTTCAGAAAAGAGAAAGTAGAAAGTATGGGGAGAAATCAGCAGGACCAAGCAACAGGGAGGATATAAAAATCCAGATGTTGATGTGTCGACACTACATTTTGTGTAGAATTAGATTAGGCTACAAAATGTCTGTAGCTAGAGTTTTTAGGTGAGTATTAGCACCTCTTTTTAGATAACCAAAACTGAATTGGGCTACAATGACTTCAAGACCTGGAAGGATTCCTGTAACCCAGTCTCCTTCCTGTGAGGTAGCTTTAGGCTCTTCATGTTTGAATATTTTACTACCTTTCCTTTGAACTGGGAGAATAATTTCCTTACTAGAGTTTATTCTCCAGCTTTAGTAAGTTTTGTCCTTAATTGAAAGCTACAGCTGTTTGATACCTGGCACTTGGCTGAGAATGAATCCATGCTTGTGCTTTAGTTGTGGACTGATCTCATTTGGAAGTTTTGTTTTTGTGCAAATTAAGACATTGGCAAGGGAAGTAGAACAGTTTGTATACAACATGTAAAGATTAGTATCTATTGACTTACTTTTAGTAAGTAGCTCAAGAGGAAACAAAATGAATTTTTTCAATTGTATCACTTGTGCATTCCAGTTGTTAGACAATTTTGTATATGTTTAGGCTGAGTACTGTCACTATAGGTTATTACAATGGCCTTTCTCATGTAGCAGTAAAATGTGTCTCGGCTTCTAGCATTAGTTGGTGTATTTGGTGAGAGGGAAAACTGGTGCAACTGGATACAGTCACATTGGTGTAGGAATTGGTAAGGAGTTAGAAACTAGAGGAGGAATACAAAGAGCTGATTAGAGACGCACAAAGAGACAATTTATCTCACCAGAAAGACTGCCTCTCCTCAGTCAGAGACAAGCACTGCCTCCAGAAATGCCAGTTCAGGCATCAGAAAGTGTCAGGAATAAAACAGGAGGGTCAGGTCACCCAAATTCAAGTAAGAAAAAAATGGATCAGGGCACGATCCTTGTTTAGCATTTTAATTCCCTGTTTACTAGTCAGGGCTGCAGCATCATCACTTCATGGATAATTTTATGCATAGATACTGCAGCACGTATTTCCCTTGGGTGGGAAATCAGAGGACAAATAGTGGGCTACGCTTCTTTGTTCTTTTGTAAACAAACATTAATATAATTTCGTGTTCACTTGTTTTTGTTTTTGTGTGGTAGTGGTTTAAATTGAGCTCCCACCCCCCAAAAAATTCTCCAAGGTCAATCAGGAATAGTACTCATGACCAGTACAGAAGCTGCAGGTTGCAAAATAGAATCAGTTGCCCATCAGCTAATAAAAAGTAGTACTTCACTGAAATTGCATTCTAAATATTTCAAAGAAAAATTAAGTGCTTTTGCATATATGAACATTGGAGAAGGTTTCCTTGAATTTATAAGTAGTCAGTTGCCATCTTAATCTGAGCTGTTAGCTGTTTAGAATTAAACCTGAATCACTTGTCATGATTCATTGGTATTTGGAGCTGTTGAGCAGATTAAGGTATCGTGTAACGCCGAAGAAGGACTTAGAACATAATGGAAGTGGTTTAGTAAATGCACATCATATGCATATAACAGTGTGGTATAGAATAGAATGTTTGTTCACTTTAAGTAATTAATTAATTTTCATTTTATGTGTAGTTACAATCAAGGTTAAAAACTGAAGGAATCTCTTCTGACTGTGAGGTTTTCTAGATCGTGCAGAGAATTTGGCACATTTCAGAACTGTCCTAACCATTCTGTACCATTTTGTAGCAGTCCTTTTCCTTACATCCTTTTTCAAGGTTTGCAAGATATTCTTTAGTAGCAGAAGAAAAAGTAGAAGTTTCATTAAAAGAATTTTTTATTTGGATGTGAAAACCAGTGTTTTATCAACCCAATAATACCTAGAATAGCTCCCCGTCACCTAACTGTTCTATCAGAAACTCTCATTTCTTTAACTTCCTTTTTTGAGAGTACTTTGCATGTAGTTGGATTTTACTTCGAGAAGAATTAGCCTGTTGATGTGATGGGCTATTCCTCAGCATTCTGTGTGCTTGTGTTATTACTCTGTAAAAATAGGAGTTTCTTTTGTTTTTTGTGAGCTGTCTTTACATGATTAAAAGCTGAAAATTTTTGAGTTATTTTTGAGAAATGTCCTCTATATAAAATCAAAATCTTACCTTTTCTGTTAGATCTGTTGCATCTTAATTATATCCATCAGCATTAAGTGAACTCAGAAAAATTGAGAATATCCTCAAGAGGAGGAAGATGATAAAAAGTACGAATAGGATGAGAAGGAACACAAGAATGTGCTAAATCTGTATTTGTGAATTATAGTATAAATCTTAATTCTGCAGTCTAGTGAATGAAAGTGGCATCCAGTAGTTTGACCACTGCTGAATTCTGAGGAGTAATAATTCAAAAACCAGTTCACTATGTATGTTATGTGTGATGGAGATGAGAAGTGATTTCTGAAATTATATGTTCTTAAAGTTTTGTCCTTTTCTTATTTCTTTTTGCTGTGTAAAACCTCTGCTTGCCATCTGAGGTTGAGATGGCTTTATGAATTAAGTCTCCATGGAGGGTATTATTCATATATAAATAGCTCATAAATAACTGTTTGCAAATTAGACTGAAATCACTCACTGAGTGGCTGGAATGTTCCTTTTAAGCTGTACTTTGTGTGAACTCTGCTGTGGGTTCATGTGCTTCCCACACGTGTGGATTGTCTTTTTATGTTTGGGTGTATTCACTGGAATTGCATCTGTATCCCAGGTGCCCTGATTGTATAAGGGAAAAAAGGGAGAACCAAGCCCATTCTTTCTTTGCATGCAACACTGAGCCAGATTTAGCCAGATAATGATTGGTTGAGGGGCTCTTTGAAATTTTGTGCATATACCAGCTTGCTATGACTTCGTCAAAATCCAAGGCTTCAAATTTGCCCCTCTTAAAAAGCCCCTCAACTGTTACATGCCGGACATGTCAGACGCTTCTCTTACTTTGGTGAAGATGAAGTTTTTGATATAGTTGTCATCTGCTGCTCCATTTGCAAGTGAATACATACCTTCTTCATTGGATCTCAAGCTCTACTAATGAAATAGCATTGCAGTATTGGAAGTAGATAGTTTGTCAACTTCAAGTTAAGACTACAGCTCCTCCCTCATTAAAGAAGTAAAATCTTTTGGCTGTTGGAAAGAACTGTGGGTATCATAATACACATAATAAAAATAGTAAAACACCAATGAGATCAAGTAGAGTGTAGGCATACTCATCAGACTAGAAAAATTACGTGAAAGCCTTGCTCATTTCATTAAACTAATCTCCAGCAACCAACTGATGCTAGTCTAGATTTGCTTCCTTTGATTGTGTGGTATTGTACTTGGACTGCTTCGCAAGCAAAAATTAATATTGTAGTATTGGTGTTGATGCACATATTACATAATGACCAGTGCTCTTGAATGAGTGTCCTACGTATGTGTTTTCAGCCTTGATTCCAAGAGTTGCTGACAGTGTGCAAGTAATGCAGAACAGGAAGAGCCTTGATTTTAAGTACATCGCTTCCAAATGGAAGCTCTGTAGAACAGTAGGCCAGAGCGGCCTACTGTAGAAGAGTGGGCCAAGCAGCGGGTCCCCTGAGATGAGTCTTCTTGCTTTAGAAGAGAGTCATCTAGTATACAAAGGGGACTAAAACTACAGAAAATTGAATTTTTCATGGGTAATATTTTAGATAATTTGAGAAGGTATCAGTCATGGAGGAGTTGTAGAACTCTGAGAGCAAATGGGCTGCCATTGTAAAGACTGAAACCAAGTCATCTTGTTTTACAAAATTTCACTTGTTCTTTTTTAATTTTTTCTGGTAATGAAATTAATTTTTTTTCTTGTAATGAAACATGATTGGTTTAGCAATTGTTTTGTAGCATCCATGTTTGCAATTTAGTTATTAATAGCAGAATACAATCCAAACATAGTACAGCCATGCTGGAATACCATGCAAGACTGATAGGGAGGATTGGGAAAGCAGGTGTTGATTATTTCAAAATTTAAACAAAACAAGTTTTTTTTTTTTGGAGTGGGATGTTATAATCAGAAAACTTCTCATTCATGTTGTCCTTTGAGGGGCTGCTGTATGGTGTATTTCACTTTAATTTGCAAATGTGTGATCAGACTTTCGTTTGTTCCTCCAAACTACTGTGCTTAATGAGCTTGCGATGAAATCCAGGAGGAAGCTGTAAACCTTAAATATGAAAAGAATTGGGGGAAGGGCATTTGGTTCATCTTCAGTGTGCAGCCTGCCTAGGGTCGTCTTTGGATCATCTCTGGGAAGTGTAGTTGATTTGTGTTCCAGTGTATCCTTTGTCTTTTTCAGATGCCTTGGAATGTGGGTATTTGGGCAATTGGTGTCAAAGCTGTCAGCATGGCACAAGTGGGAAAATGTAATCCCAACTTTCAGTTGTTCTTCCAGCTATTTGCATTTATGTTTAGTATTCCACTAGGTAATAATAATAAAAATAAATAAATAAATCCCAAACTTCTTTTCCGAAAGATGCTAGAATTATTTTTCTTTTACATTTCTCTTCTCAAATTCTCTGAAAGGTTTTCCCAGTCTTTCTTACATCTCATGTGTTTTGCTAGTGGTAAACAATGTCAGTTTTATCGTGATGTTCTTTATAGGTGTGGCACAAACATACTTTTGTTTCTCTCAGCTTGTAGAGAGAAACCAGCTTGCAGGAGAAATCCTGCTTTTCAACCTCTTTTAGAAACTAACTGTGGGCTGCAAAACAGGTTTTGTTCTGTCTGCGTAAGAATAAGAGGTAGTTCTAAAGCTGCACTTCTGGATTTTGATTGACTGGGGCTGCAAACATGCTGGATTCTTCCTGTCTTCAAAATAATAATTCCACATTGTCGCAGATAGCAGGTTTTAGCTGTAAGAGATGACATTCAGATCTTTGTCATACAGTTTTCTGATCTAGCACTTACAATGCTGCTTTATTTCAGTATGTTCCAACATGTCTGTCAAAATCTTCAGTAAATCAGCCTTGATGATGCTTTAAATGTTAGTGCTTGTACCCCATTGAATGCCATCATGTCTTTACCATCAGTTTAGCGTGTTTGTTCTGCTTTGAAAGGTTAATAAATAGAAAAATAAAAATAAAAAATCCAGTCAACAGGTGTGTTGTGAAGATCTTAGATGCTCTTTGGGGCTTAAAAATACCTCTCTTAACTGACTGTGATTATATACATGGGCGTTAACAGTGCTGCAGTAGGAGCAGCTTCAGTCTTAATAAATGTACGCTTAATAGATTAACTGGTTTGGAAAGTGAAGCAAGATGCATCTGCATTTAAAATTCACGTGTTATAACGCCAGTGTGCACTGAAATAACTCACCAGGGATTATGAACTCTTGTCATTAAAGTCTTAAATTCTAGGTGTTTGTTTTTTTTCTTCAAAAAAAGATGCACTTCTTCAAATAAAAACTAACTGAAGGATTCTTTGTGGCCTTTCTGAAAGGTCATATAGACAAGAGGGTGCGGTTTAGAATTTGTCATTTTATGTCTGCAGATTTCCTGATGTACTGACGCTGTTAATCCTTTTTTCTTCTTTGTCTCTCAAGCTTGTTCTTTCCTGACAGTTTGAGCACAAGGACCAGTTGTCAATCATATTTGCAATTCCCACATGCTGCCTCCTTTTTTAACTAGTTTTCTCAGGGGTTATAAGTAAAGAATACTATATGTCATTGAAGTGTGAGATAATCTGAAGAAATTAGACACCAAAGATAGATCTCTTCCAGGGTAAAGAGTATTTTATTCAAGGCTACGGAGTCATTTACAGAATGAATAATAGATTTCATCATTCTCATTGTCCCCTCATCTATGACCTAACTGGATCAAGTATACGGAAAGAGAAATTGTAAGCAAATATAAGAGCAGTAAGACGATACACCATAACCTGTGGAGCAATAATACTAAAGTCAATTTGATAGGGATGAAGCAGTTTACTTTGACACAAAACTCTTGTGGAACAAAAGGAGAAAAGAGTCATTCTAACCTATTAAAGAATTGATACTGTTATAGAACTGCAATGTTAAACGCATCTATTTGTGTCATTATATTTTAATAAGAATATTTTTTTCACAGAGGACAACAGGTATGTTTTAAGGAAATTTCTGTAGTCCTTTTCATCAGAATCAGCTCCTATCCTTTTTTTTTTTTTCATCAATATGGCTGATTCAAAGTCAGTTTAGTTTTTATTAGAGAAAACTGTTAATCTGTAAGGAATCATAGATATATGAGGAAAAAGAGTAGGAGGGGGGAAAAGGGTTGGAAAAATCAACTCTAGTATCTGTGTAGATATTCATGGGCTCTAATTACCTATTAACAGTTGGGAAAGAGGTCATGGAATTAATTGTTGCTACTTCACAAAATGTCAGTTCAACTTCCAGTGTCAGCCAAAATAAGCAAATGCAATAGTAGTTACCCTCATCAGTAGGAGGCAGAATGAGAAAAGTAATGCTAGTAGTTCATAAAGCCATGATGCTCTGGGAGCCGTATATTATCAGTGATTCTGTTTATGTCATATCAGAAGGGTTGCAGTAGAAGTGCGCAAAAAGGAGAACCAAGTAATGGAAGTTACTCACTTGTGTATGAGGAGAGGGGTAAATTAGTTCAGCCTGGGGAGGAGATGTAACAGAAGTACCAAGAATACTATGATGCCAGAGAACAGAATTTTTTTCCTTTTTTTTTTTTTTTTTGACAGAAGGACTGTAGGGCATCAAACACAATTGTCAGGCTGAAAAAGGTAAAACCCCTAGAGGTTAAAATTACAAGGGTGTTCAGAAGAGATTGTGCAAATGCATGTTAATCAGGGGCTATGAAACACAGTGGTCAAATTGTATGGGTAGTCTGAATTTTTGATTGATTGGCAGAAAACCAGGAGGGAAAGAATGTATATTGATGCCACTTCTCCTTTCTTTCTCCAAAAATCCATTGCTAACCACTTCCAAAGTAGATGTTCTTAGTTTATGATTTCCCATTTGAGTTGTAAGGGAGACTGACGTAAGTCTTCTGCTGCCTGCTTCTTTAAGGTGAACACAATGTTTAGATATGCAGCTGGTTTTGGACTGTTTGAGAGAGACATTTTACATTTGGAAAACTGAGAAGTATGAATGGCTGGTCTAACGTTCCTTTGAGTTTGAAGCAAGATTTATTTTAAGAATAAATTTCAAAATACTTCCTTATTGGTATAGAGGCTGTATATTCTGAGATGAGAGGGATGACAAGCGATTTTGTTCAGTATGTGGTGTAATTCTGGCTTGTCCTGTGTTGCAGGCGATTATCTGGCGCAATAGATGTGATTGGACAGACCATCACTATCAGCAGGGTAGAAGGACGACGACGTGCTAATGAAAACAGCAACATACAGGTTTTATACTGCAGATTTACCCTATCTTCAACTAAAAAACATTTTTGCTTTCACCTTGGCTTCTGATTAAAATACTCCAATTTGTATGAATGAGAAATAGAGAAGCACTTTTATTTTCAAGAAGAAAGTTGTGGCAATTGAAATATACTGATAGGGAATATCTGATATATATAAAAAGATTTAAAAAAATTTTAGTCTTTCAGGAAGCAGAACTTCCAAAACGAAATGAGCGATATTGCAGACCTACAATTTAGGAGACTAGATGGTCTATAGTAGGTCTTTTTACTATGTGACAAGGATAAATATTTCAACCATGTATTCCTCTCCTATTCCAGCCAGACTTATGCTGAAAGTGAAATCCTCTTCATGTATAGTTTAAGAAATAATCTTCTAAAATGTGTTGTGAAGGAGAAAATAGTTGATTGTACATTAAAAAAAAAAAAAAAAGAAGCGGTACTATTTTACCATAAGTTATAGTAGTTGTCTTTATGATTTTAGTCTTTATGGGCTTGGGTTATCTTCAGGCAGCAAGTGAATGCATTAAGGTTGAACACACAATATCCTCTCCTGGCTAAAGTGTGGAGAAGGATCAAGAACGCAGCTAAAGTACCAAGCAAACCATGCCCACCTCGTTTAATTTTGAACAATGAAAACGGATTGTGGTACTTATGTTGAAAACACTTTGTTGTGTTTTTCAGCTGAGCTTCTCGCAGTGTTTAAGTAATTTAAAGCCTTGGGTTTGTTTTTGTTTTTTTTTGTCCTTTTAATGTTGATAGTTTTTTAAAGAAATATTTCCCTTTAAATATAAATGAAAGATGATGTTAGGGCCATATTCAGATGGCCTATATTCTCTCTAAAATCCAATGTTTATTGTTCCCTGTTGGCCTTTCTTATCTTCTCAGAGGTACTCGGCAAGTATGGGACACTGAACATAGGGATTGAAGTAGAACTATCTGAATATGGCTCTTTAGGGGCATAATGCTTCCCTGATATAGTAACTGGAAGAAGAAGAAAACTATCTTCTACGCTTTTTACGTAGCAATTGTAACTACAGTTTGATATTTTACAGGTTCTTTCAGAACGATCTAATCCTGAAGTAGACAATTTTACCAAGCCACCTCCATTTTTCCCTCCAGGAGCTCCGCCTACTCACCTTCCACCACCTCCTTTCCTCCCACCCCCTCCAACTGTCAGTACTGCTCCGCCTCTGATTCCTCCTCCAGGTCAGTCCCACATAGACTTTGGACAGTAAAAGCCTGATGCTGATGATAATGAATTAAAGACAGCACATTCCATGCTGATTTGAATGTACGTGCAGAATTGCAGAATTTTGTGTTCTGCTCTTTCCTTAGATGTGCCTGCAAGGTATGAAGTGGTGTATTCTTTCAGTTAGAGTTCTAGTTAGCGCCTGATATTTTTATTCAACTTTCTGCCTAGGCGTGCTGTGCAGTTCTTATGAAACCCCTCACCTGTCAAGCTTTTTAAAGGTGAAAGAAATGCATGTGTGCTACAAATCTAGCAACCAGGTTTGGCTTTAGTCTTCTGGTTTACGGACAGGTTTATGACATACACTTGTTCAGAAAGTCTCTTTCAACAGCCTTCCTTGCTTCAAGTGGATTCGAAAATAATGATTAAGAGCTGTGGATTTGGTTTCTTCAGGCCTCTGTTTTAATTGTGCTGTTGCCAGCTCTTTATCTTCAAAGTTCTTCCTAAAATAGAATCTGCCATCCCTCCTAGGTTCAGTGAAGGGAGAGGGAAAAAAACGCGCTCTTACCCAATATTAAACTGAGACTACTTGCCAGAAATTGAAGTATTCCAAATATAAAACATCCTCTAAAAGCCTCTTTGAAAACGGATCCTGCTTTGAAGTTTGGTCTCTTGTTCTGAATTCATTCACTGTTGTGATTCACATCTTTTTTTGAGAAAGGAGTTCTGGAATTCAAATTGCCAAACACAGAAGATTCTCAAATTCTCCAAAGAGACGACTGTCTGTAGCAAAAATACGGGTTTTTTGTTGTTTTCTTGGTTTATTGCTGTGTTGGATTAATTTAAATCTAAAGAAGAAAGTGGATGCTTCTGTTGAACAGAATTTAATGGCTCAAAATGTTGTTTTACATGCTATAATTTAAGAATGTAGTTAAAGCACAGTCTGTATTTGTGGGATTAGAAAGAAAAGCTACTCAAGTATGAGATTTATGCTGCATAACTTTGGGAAGTTTGACTACTTAGATTTCTACTGGGGCTTACCAATTAACCATACATTTTTTCATTTGACTAAGAGAATTTGTCTTAGTTTAGAGTGGTGAAAGAAGTTTTTACTCCAGGTCAAGATGTATTGCAGTGTTGTGGGCTTCTGCACAGTTCAGCAAACTTGGAGTATGATGTCAAGCATTATCTTACTTGATACCTTGCTCCGCATCATAGCACATGTGGTATTGCTTTCCTTTAGTGAAACCTACCGGGTGTTCTGTAAACATTTACCAGCCTTTTGTTAGTAGGTTGATGTAGAGTATCCTGAAAGCAATTCTGAGTATATTAGGTAAAATTCTATATTGCTGCCATTTGGATTGCTTTTGACACAAACAGGAATGTTTAGGTTTCAGCCAGGTGTGTCTTTGTGACGCTGCCATGCAGTTTGTCTTAGGGACGTGATCTCTGCTGAACTGCTTCTTGGGCTGATATTCAGGTTTAGTCCCCGCATCCCAAAAGATGGCTCGGTACTGCGGTCTTTTTTTTTCCTAATTTCTTAGAAGTAATAATTGTCTGATGCTTCAGGTATGTTTTCATACCTCAAGCATGTTTTCACTGCTTTAATAGAGGGAGTGAAGTGTTAGAGATTGCTAATTTTCCCTTACTTGAAGTTCATGTTTTTTGGGTTTTTTTGTTCATTGTTTTTTGTTTCTGTAATTGCCTGACTCATTTACTGAAATATGTTTAAATGGAACATACTTCAAACTACCAGTAATATATTCAAATATCTTATAAATTCACATTTGAAAAGCAGTTCTGGAAGATGGTCTGGGGTGTTGTAAAAGAATTCATATGACTAAATTGAAATTATTATTTTAACGTTTAAACAAAAATTGTAAAGCTTTTCATGGCTGATTTTGAAACTTGAAGAGGATTTTCTGTAATATTCCCTCCCGTATCAATGGTCTCCTCAGCAAAAAGCTGTACCTCTGGTTTAGGTTGTTGCTGATGTTGCTTTAAGACAAAACTGAAGTTTGGTTAAACAAAATCTTCCACATTACTGCGTATGGTAGTGGATACGTTTTTCATGGATTCTCAAATGATTGTATTTAAGCTGACTGCCTAATAGTTAAACACTTATATTCACATTTTTATGCCAGGAGAAAATATCTTGGCTTTAAGATATGGTTGTTTTCTTTAAGTCTTCTTAGTTTCCTCAGGGAAGTTGAAATTGTGCTCTCATTGAAAGGCTGAATTTTGGGCATCTGAGCATGAACATCTTGGTTTTAATACTAATTGATTTTATAACCTGCAAAATGTTTTTGTTGTTTGAGAGTGAGATTGCCTTCATAACTTAAGTTTTTGAGGGAAAATAAGTTGCAAGGTTAATAAGCACAGTGTTTGAGCTCTGTGAAGGCTTTCAGGCTCTCCTGTTCAGATGCCTAAAAGGTGTAAAATCTCTGAAAGTTAAGCAAATGAAGTAGCTTTGCGTGTTGTGATCACAAATGTGGCCCAGAGCCCCTTGGAGAAGTGTTCTTGTTGGTTCCTATACATTTCAGTTCAGAACCCACTTACACAGTCTCTAGCATGTTTTATGAAGTGCCATGGTGAACTAAAACTACCCCTGCCTTAATTAAACTATTGCTGCCTTAAAAGTGAAGTTTCTTTTTGGCATCTACCTACAAAACAAGCAAGCAAGAAAACCAACAGTTGCAACGTTTTTTTAGATGTGTTTGTATCAGAGGATTCTCGCTTCCCAGGTATTTTTAAGAAAATAGGTTACTAAGCATTTTTTTTTCCTTCCAGTAGCATCGGAATGATTAATTGCCGAGTGGCATAGCATTGGCTGAAAAGTCAGTAATTCTTCTTGTTGCCAGAGTATTTTGTCCGTGTGGACGTAGTATTTCCCATGCTAAGCTTTTAAGGGTCAGGGGCCAATTGCATTTCCTTTCATCTAGTTATGGAATATAAATCAAAGCAAATAAGTTCTGTAGGACGTTACTTTCCTTCTGGATACTTAACATTTTAGGGTTATGGATTGACTTCTAATCTTGAGACACAGATTCATTCTACATTATTTTTGCTTCTAATTAAATAAGATTCTGAAGAGTAGGAATTTAAGTAAGAAGCCAGATTAAATTGTGTGTGCCTTGCATAGAAGCTTAATGGTAGGTGTTAATATCAGATCTTAATCTGAAAACGTAGAAAATAAGTTATTCCTCTTGATGATGCATGTTGTGATAGCTCAGTCTGATTTCAGATGTATAGATAATCACCCATTCAGTCTGACTTTAGGTCTACAAGTGATAAGCACTGTTACTGTAACTGATACGTTATTTGTTATCGTTTTAGGTATACCAATAACAGTACCACCACCAGGTAAAGTTGCTTAGAATTTTTTTCCACATTTGATTAAAAAGTGAAAACTTAATGATGTGCAATTTATTGAGTTCTTTATAGTCAGATACAGAGAAAAGTGTGGAAGTACTAAGCTGTGTGCATAGATGTAGACTTAGTCTGCAAAGGCAGAAAAGTATGAAAAAGCTCTTGACGAGTGGACTTGCCTACCAGTTTCTTCAAAGTTGTGTACTTCCTCCTTCCATTCTGTTTTTCTGTTATGCAGAAAAATAGTGTGATTGTTGTTTATAAAGCATTGGTAGTTACTCAAGAATTTTCCTATGCTTCAAAATTCTGTGTTTTTTAAGATAGATATGCTATTTGATTTAAAGTACTGATATTTAGCACCATGCCTTTGTTAATCTGGAAAGTAGTTCTCAATTTTACCAGATAAACTTATTTACAGTTACTGATAAACAGTTTGTTGCACTGTGCTCTCTGAAATGCCTAACTCAGTTCTCTTGTGTTCTTCTCCTTTCCATCTTCCCCTGCCCCTCCTCCCAATAAATTATTACAGGCTTTCCACCACCCCCTGGCGGTCCTCCACCTTCGCTCATACCCACCATAGAAAGGTGATTATCTGTTGGAAATCTTACAAAGCAATGTATCAGTATTTTGTAGCTAATAAATCAGATGTTAGTGATGACTCTTAGACTACTCAGTGGGTTTTATCTAACAGTGGAGAGACAGTTTCCAATTTTACAGTATTTTTCCAGAAATGTTCTAGTCTCATATCTTTCACACTTAATTTGAGTAGGTTACGTGACCACTTAGCTAGTTTTGTTATGATACTTGTATTAGTGTCAAGACTTAAGAGGAAAGTTAAGGTAACAGTTGTTAAAGTGGTCTTTAGCAGTCTGAAGGCTGAATTAGGTTAACCTCATAGTTCACCTCATATACGCTATATCCTCTAAACATAATTAAACAATTTGGCCGCAGATCCAGGCCCTCATGAGCTACAGGAGATGCAGGAGTTTGTCAGAATCCAAATTTGTATTTATACTGTTTGTAAATGTCCAGATTTGATATGCTTAATGGTATTTTTTCAAGACCTTTCATATATATGTGTACGTCTGTATATATCTTAGAATAAAAATCTAAAAAGGAGGGAAAAAAAAGGTGGTCAGCACATGTCTTGAAAAGTATTTTTATTATACTTTAGGGACCAAACCAGGTCATACACAAAGTTCACTTAATATGGTGCAAGCCTCTTTCCAGTCTATTGAATTCCAGTGGAAGAGGGTGCACGTGTCTGTTCCTTTAAAACTGAAAATTCTGTTAATGCCTGTGCTGCAGGGTGATGAGGGCAGATATCAGAGAAAATCCACTTCTGATTTAATTCAGAAAAAATTAACTGGATACATTTGCTGTGCATGAAAGTAAATTTATTATTTCCTACTGGCAGTTCCTGTGACTGTACCTTCTGTTAAGCAGTAGTCGCTTATTTACTTTGAGTAAATATTTACGTAGGTTCTGAAATACGATGTGAAAAAATCTGGTTTCTTGTAGTGCTTGGGGACTAGATCATATACTCTTATATGTTGCAACATTGCTTTGGCCTTTGTCTGCCTTTGGTTTTTTTGTTGTTGTTGTTTTGTTTTAAACTAAACTAACCCCAAACTTGTGTTTTTTGCTTGTTTTAATACTGCACTGCCTTCAGGAACAGAAATAGCATCCAATTTAAATACGGCATAGATAATTCATTCAAGCTATGTAGGAAGTGGTAAAAATCATGAAAGAATGTTGTGTTTGAATTATGTCTTATGCAGATACCATCCATTTTAACCTTCCTTGTTTCACTTACTTGAGTTGGCTACCTCTGAAAGGAGTCAGAATAGAAAATATGTAGTTCATTTAATACTATATTTATAGAACAACACATTTGAAGTCCACCTGTTCTTAGATATGCTCACATACCTACTTGTTAACAGAAAGAATGGGAATGGTTTCATTCACAAAAGAAGCACTTCCAAGCAATTGTACATTAAGCTCGGTATCTTTGCAATAATATGATATCATCAATATTTGAAATAGAGAATTCCTAGAACATACAAAAGAACAGTTCAAGTGTAATATTTGTTTTGAATATCTGGTGATTTTTTTTTTTAATTTTAAGAAGAGGTGAGAGAATGCTGCTGTCATCTTCTTTATTAAACTGCGAAGTAATGTTTGATCGCTTTCTTAATTAGTAATGCTCAGAATGGAATGCTTAATTTATAAAAATGGTTTCTTTTAGTCTGTAAGATGGCAACAATTCTGTGAAGTAGTACTAAGAGTGTATCTTTTGATGGAATTAGCTTTAATGGTAATACTGAATTTTACATGTGTTTTCTTCTCAACAGCGGACATTCCTCTGGCTACGACAGTCGTTCTGTTCGTGCATTTTCATATGGCAGTGGTGAGTAAGTTTGCTGGCTTTGGAAAACTTTTACTAGTGCGCTTTCAGATTGTTTTAAATGCTTACCAGGACTGTAGCTGAGAATCTAAACAGGTCCTTTCAGAAATTCATTATGAAATCTCATTGCCTGCCATTGTGACCAGTAGATACTGTTGCAGATGGACCAGCTGTTCCTAAGCTCTGTTCTTTTGCTTGCTTATTTGTGTGCTGGATATCTGTCTTGAAATGTATGTCAGAATTTTAAGCAGGAAGATCAATAATTGAGAAATCCTAAGTGATGCACGCATTCTTTAAAAAACTGTTTGTCTGAGATATTGTGATCTTTATGTAGCCTGGTGCAGAAGTTGATTTTTTTTTTCTGTTTTGGTGAATGTAATGGAAAAAAATCTGATGCTGAAAGACATAATCTTCTGGTTTTATAATAAGGATGAACTGGAATAGAAATTCCATTATGTGGAATCAAATGGAAGTCTGCAGAGCTTAGCAGTGAGTTGAGAACTGTTATCTAGCACACAGCTCTGCTTCTTGAGACAAAAGAGTAATTGAAATACTGAAATGTTGTCATCTTCCTGATTTGGCCCAAATGGGAGAATGTAAGGTGTACATGTTGCCAGTCACTAATTCTGCCTTCAGTGCATCTGCCTGGTCTTTTTCTCCCACTAATTTTTCTGTCTCCTTGCTATGTGTTCCTTAGATCTTGGCTGCTGGAAGGAAAAATTGTAGGGAAAGTTGTGTCCTGTTCTGGGATACAGAAATGTTCAGCACAGATCAAACATTCATATAGTGTACCTCCCAAATATTTACAGGCCTTTAGAAGGTATTAAAAATAACATTTATTAATGGTAATTTCTTGAAGCTAGATAAGTTTAATGAGTAACAAATGGTACTTTGTTGGCATTGAAGGGATCTTGATCGATTTCTAAGTGTTTGCGTTCATGCACGGAAGCTTGTTATGTATTAAAGAACTCGTGAAGTAAATGAACAGCTGCTTTGTGCTAACTGCTTTTTTAGCAAGAACAACCATGTTTGCTGAAGTTAGCAAAAAGTAAAGCTGAGTGAGACAACTGACGTGGTCTCGTTGACGAATTTCCCAAAGTTTTAACAGGTAAAGCCATGCAGAGTGTCACAAGGAGAGCAGTCTTATAGTCAAAAGTACGTATGTTGCATCTGATAGGCAATCTCCAGTTTTCACTTTGGAATCTCTTTTGATAGAATTTGCTATTCTGTCAAATACTTACAGAGACATGAAAATGTTTCAATCTTTTATGTTGGCCTTCGTGGGGGAGGGGTGGCATGTTTACGTTACTGCAGTATTGATATACTAAAGATGACTGTCATTGCGGTCGTGCCAGCAAACAAAATATTGGCATATATGCCTTAAACTTCTGTGCTAAGAAAAATTTGGGGTATTTCTTCCTCTTCTTTCTTCTGAAGGAGGAAATGACGTATTTACAGCTTGTCCAGTGAGACAAGTTAGGCATGTTTCCTGGTTGAGGGATGTGAATACTTAGTGTTAGGTAGAAAAGGTAATTAAGGAGTAGTCTGTAATGTGGTTTTTCTTGTTCAGATTCTTTCTCAAGTTATTGCAGTTATCTGAAGATTTTTTTTCCCCGGAGATTAGATCTGTTAGTAAAAAACTTTAAGTCAAGGTTTTTGTCAGTTCCTCTTCCTCCCTCAGCCCCCAGCCTCAGTATTTTCTAAAGGAGAAAAAAAAAGCTCAATGACAAGGAAGGTATTTGATTTCTTTACGGCTCCCCCCCCCCAAAAAAAAACCATTGCCTTGCTGTTTTTTTTATTTTTGTTCATTTATAACAACAGACAATTCTTAACACCCTGAGTTTGATTTGCAGTTTTGAAGATTCATAATCCTCATCACTCTGCCGCGTGATTTTTTTTCCTACTGGTTGGTTACAGAAGCATGCCATCCCTAGTTTCCTAATGTTCGTGTAGTGACTGTTAATGAATTTCTGAGCTGATCTTAGTTGTTGAAAAAAAGATAAATAGATGTAACATGTTTTAATTCACACATTCTAGTTGACAGAGATGAGAATGCTCCTGCTGCTACAAATTCTGTTTTTCTCCGAGTGTGCTTTAAACAGTTTCCCACAGGATAGTTTTGCATCTCATCTGAATTTATTTTCCTATATGTTTCCTGATATACTACAGTCATTTGGTCTTAAAATTTCTATCTACTCAGCACTTGTAGTGTTCTGAGCTTCTGGAGCATGTCTGAGCAAACGGGATCCTGCTTTACTTGAGTTAATTTCCAGCTACAAAATATCATCTAATATTCTTTAGATTTGCTGAAACATCTGGATGTTGGGTCTTAAGCTTTTACCTACTTTGCTTAGCAGATGAGTTTCATTCCTTTTCACATCTCTCCCTTCTTCATCTCTCTTCTCGTAAAGTTATGAAAATTGACAGAAGAAGCAGAAGTTTTTAAAAGTTGAGTCATCTAACATGTTAAGTAACATCTCCAAGCTGAAATGTGAACCTGAAATCCCCCATGCAGATGTAAGAAGTCATACTGTGTGAGAGGTTGATCAAAGTGAAAAGTGACTTTATAATGCCCCTTGTTTTCTGGAGTAATTCTTAGAACTCAAAAGTTTAAATGAGAAGAGGAATTATATTGCTGAGAAGAGAGGAGTGAAGTCTTAAAGAATTTTGTTGCATCTTTCTCATGGCAAGTTCCTTACCACAAGGAGCAATGTGTTCTGTCAAGCTTATGAGTTCAAAGTAAAAGGTACTTCTGCCATCATTTTGAGCCTTTGACATGAGAGAGGAAAAAAAATAGCTTAACTAAGTTAGCACTTTATTCATGATTGAGCCTAATTGCCTTCTTTGCCACATGTTAGTCTGGAATTCATCTTTGTGAAAATAATCTTCAGGTTTTGTTAGGACCATTCCTCAAAAAAACTCAAAATATCTTCTGGTGGAGATGAGCAGATAAGTGCTCCTGTGGAAGCATACAGGTGATATCACCACATATCTGTAATACGTTCATACGGTAGAGGCTCTTGCAGAAAATTGTGCATTATACTTCTTATGTTAGTGAAATAGCAGTATCTTAGTAGGGGGGAAAAATGACATGTTCTGGCTATGAGCATGGAGCACTTATTCTGGTATAATACTCTGGGGTTGCTACTTCAGAATATTCAATAAAATACTGTATTTAGACCAGTTTTAAATCCTTCTTTTCGGCTGATAATTTTGCCCAAATGAAGAGAAAATGAGCACCTCCTCTTTCCCAACATATCTGGCATCTCTACTGTAGCAAAAGCTTTCATATGTGCTGTACAAAGCAATTGTCTGTCTCTAAATTGGGACTTCGTATGGGTTTTGAGATCTGTAGAGGCTCAGTGGCAGGTAGTTGCTGTTGCAGGTATCCTCCCAGTGAAAGATGAAAATCTTACCCTCACCATTCTCATCTCACAATGTGATCCCTACCCTGTTTGAATTTTACCTTATATTTTACCAGTGCTCTCTGTGTGTTGGGACTTAGGTAAATTGAGAACTTAATGGTGCAGTATAGTACAGATGATTGTTTTACTAAGAATTAATACAGATGTTTATTTACTAGTTGATTCCACTGAATCTTCAACCTGTTACTTTCTTTACCAGTCAGGGTGTTTGATGGCGGGGACAGATGGGTATATGAAACACATAGCAAAAATACAGGCCCTGATTAAGGCACTAGCCTTTCTTCTGCCTATTAAAATTACTAATCTTATGCCTTGGTGTCTTTACCCTAGAGCTCAGCCATTTTTCCCACTGCAATCTCAATAGGAATTTGGCATAGTAGCCACGCTATAGCTGCAAGAATATCCTATCTTTGTGCTCTTCTGCTGCATCAAGTGCAGTTTCTTCAATTTGTTTTTAAATCCCTTCATGAGTCAGTGCTACCTTTGCCATCTCTCAGTATATACACTGCATTTGGTTTGCTGGTAAAGCAACTTGATTGTTGCTGTTTCCTGAAGCATTTTGTTTTATTCAGTGCTCTGAATTTTTCTTTATAAAATGTGTACATGCAATGAGTTTAGCACTACAGAAACAGTTCTAGAGACGGTATTTTTTGAGGCACAGAGAAGATGTATTAATGCTTTGCCTTATGTTGCGACACTACGCACCTGCAAAACTATTGGGTGTCTGTTCCAAGTTCCTTCTCTTCCTGGTTTAAAATTCAGAATTAAACTTCAAAATTAAAATAGAGTAAAGTAGTTCAACTGGAGGGCCTACAAGGGTAGTCTCCTCCAACTGTCTGACCACTTCAGGGCTAACCAAAAGTTAAAGCGTATTAACGAGGGCATTATTGTATAGAGTCACAGAATGGCTTAGGTTGGAAGGGACTTTAAAGACCATTGAGTTCCAACCTGCTGCTGTGGGCAGGACTACTACTCATCAGATCAGACTGCCCAGAGCCCCGTCCAACCTTACCTTGAATGCCTCCAAGGGTGGAGCATCCACAGCTTTTCTGGGCAGTCTGTTCTAGTACCACGCCACCCTCTTGAGTAAAGAATTTCCCTTAACATGTAGTCTAAATCTCCCCTCTTTTAGTTTTAAACCATTCCCCATTGTCCTGTCACTATCTGCACATATAAAAAGTTGGTCCTCTTCTGTTTGTAAGCTCCCTTCAAGTAATGGAAAGCTGCAGTGAGGTCTCCCCAGATCCTTCTCTTCTCCAAGCTGAACAAGCCCAACTCCCTCAGCTTTTCTTCATAGGAGAGGTGCTCCAGCCCTCTGATCATCTTCTCTTTCTAGTGCCAGGGCCTGTGGCCTGGACACAGTACTCCAGGTGGGGCCTTACGAGAGTGGATTAGAGGGGAACAGTCAGTCACCTCCCTCTCTACTGGCCACCTCTCCTTTTGATGCAGCTCAGAATATGGTTGACATCTGGGCTGCAAGTGCACACTGCTGGCTTATGTCCAGCTTTTTGTCCAGTTTTTTGGTTTTTTTTTTTTTTTTTTTTTAGTTCTGTTCCAGAATTCACAATGCCTTCTTCACAGGGCTGCTCTTAGTGAGTTCTTCTCATTTCTGCAGACATATCTGGCATATGTCTGGCAAGCCCAAGTGTCCTCAGCCTCTCTTTACAGGACATGCCTTACCACCTTTGTTGCCCCCCTCTAGGCACATTTATTGTGGAGCCCAGAACTTCATGCAGTATTTCAGGTGAGGACGCACCAATGCTATATATAACAGGAGAGTCACCTCTTTTCACCATTTCCTCATGTGAATGAATGTTGTGCTGTTGCTGATTGTCCAGTGCTCCAATATATCCAGATCCCTCTGCAAGGCCTCTCATACCTCCAAGGAGTCAGCAGCACCTCCCACTGTAATGTCATTAGTGAACTTACTAAGGATACATTCCACTCCAGCATCCAGATCAAATGATAAAAATGTTAAAAATAATTTTCCTTCTTTTTTGTTGAAAATATTAGAAGAATGGAAGCATATTGAAAGCCACAACGGGACACCAGTTTATTTTAGAAAATTATAGAATCACAAGGTTGGAAACGACCTGCAAGATCGTCTAGTCCAACCGTCCTCCCATCACCATTGCTACCACAAGCACTAAACCATATCTCGTAGCTCCCTTGAAATGCACTCCCTTAAAATCTTTGTGCATTGTGAATTATTACTGGTGAAAATCTAGATAGAACGTACGCTGTATTTTCAGAGTAACAGTTAACTGGTTCATCTCATGTTGTTGGAGTGACAATGACATGCTTCTGATGAGAGTTACTGCAGGTGTGAGGGAGTAACCAGAATTCATCATAGCAGTTTATAATACCCTTAATAAAAAAAGTAATTGTTTGGTGGTATGCAATTAGAGTCAAACTGAAGTTCACACTTCAGATCAGAATATTCTGTCAGCCAGTGTGTTCAAGCCTTGTAGACCATACGTATATTGTTGACATAGTTGCAAGTCAAGGAAATTAGCAGTCTTTAAAGTCCAGCTGTTTTTTTGCTATTTCTGGCTCCTTTCCTTAGAAGAATGTCAGTTTTGGCAGTATAATGTACAGCATAACTGTTGTGTTAGGGTATTTTTTTTTCTGTTAACTCCTCATTTTCTCTGTAGCCCTGAAGTGAGGCAGCATCAAGCATTTTCTTAGAAGCAAACCTTCCTAGCAATGCTTTTTTAAAAAATTACAATGCTTTTCATTGCAAATATATTTTCACAATGAAGTGTTTTTTTCCTGCCGTGTTGCCTGCTCAGAAGGTCTTTTGTATTACTCCTTTGGACATTTGGCAAACTGCTGGTGGGAGCTTCTGCCTGCCAAGGGTTTCTGGGGCAGGCATGCTCCAAATGTGATAGGCAGGGCAGTCTGAACATAGCTGAGAGAGAGCTGGGGAGTACTAAATACAGCATTAGTAATGCACTTGATGTTACTGAGTGGGTGTTTCTATTAATTATATGATCAGTGTCACTTCACAGCGCTGTGGGATCGAGTGAATATTGTTCTTGTATTATAGATAACGAAGGGAAACTCAGGCTATTTGTTGAACGGTGTATTATCACTCGGTAGGAAATCAGATAAGCGGAAAGTTGGAATTTGTGACCTCTCTAAGCCCACTAGAGAGTGCTGTTTCCAGTTAAATACTTCAGCCCTTATTTTTCAGTAATAGGATGCATCCCTGGGGCTTCTGGAGGGGGAAAGCAGGACAAAACAATTGGGGCATTAAGATTAGAGCTATTTATTACATCTGAGCTAGAGAGAAGCAAGGAGGAGCACGTCCATTCTGCCACTGCTGGTTACCTAGAGAGGTTGTGAGGCCGTGTTGTGCTGTGACTTCCTTCTTAACTTCTTAAGTGTGTAGTCTTTGAACAATATGCTTCATTTTCTGAAACTGCAGTGGTTTAGCAGTAACATTGGTTGTGATGAGTCTTTGTTAGAAACAGCATCTTACAGGATATAATCAGGAGCGTTATTTCTTCTCTCCAGAGTGAGTTTGTGGACAAACCTCTAAAGTTACCGTTATGTTCTGTGATGAAAAAAGTGTGGTGAAGAGAACACTGAGAGTAACTAACATGCGATATTTTAAATATAGTAACAAAACCAAATAACATCTAAATAGAAAGTTGGGTGTATCCTTTCCCTAGTTTTTTTTGGGCTGTGTTACCCTGTTCTGTATCTCTTCATAAGGAGTTTTTAAAGGAGTGCCGAGGCCTTTATTAGCATCATGGAAAAAATGCAGTTTGTGCAATAAAATAACTTCTACGTGAAAGATTGGAAAATGTCATTGAAGGAGGCTAACAAACGTCTGCTTTCACACATAAGTGCTACAGTTTTCTTATGGTATCTGATTTTGTTCTTTCTAATACCGGCGTCTTTTTCTTTAGTCACCTTTCCGCACCTTGCAGGTTCTGCTCCTTCATGGTCTAGTCTTATGGACAGCAGCAAACAGTGGGATTACTATGCACGGCGAGAGAAGGATAGGGAGCGGGACAGAGATCGATCTCGGGATCGAGATCGGGACCGGGACCGAGACAGAGATCGAGAACGTACCAGGGACAGGGAAAGGGACCGAGATCACAGCCCATCTTCAAGCGCGTTCAACAGGTTAGTGCAACTTCTCAAACATGCTGCAGCTCTGCTTTGAGCCCCGAGTCCTTGCTATGTCGTGTGCTTCAGCTTTAAAGTCGGTGTTTGTCTGTATATTCCAAGAGATGGAGGGTGTGGCCTCTTCCCCTGCCCCCTTTGCAGTTGGAAACTGAAATTCGATTTCCAAATGTAAAACTGAAATGGGAAAGTGTATGTCCAGGTTGTTCATAGTGCTTTAATACAGATTAAAGGTGGGATTTAAGCACTGTGTGAGAGATGTTCTCCTCTCTTTCACCTCAGTTGTTGTACAAAAACCTGCAGAAGTATTTAATGAACCGTAGTTGCCATCTCAGTGCCACGAGCAGTACGGAACAACATTTGACCTTAATTAATGGTGTTGTGAGCTGCAGAGATGGGTACTTCAGTCATTCGCACTGGCTGGATACCTGTCTGTCCTACCTTTTAAAGACTTATTTAAGGCCAACAACATTTTTTTTTTTTCTTTGCAGATGGATAATTAATATTCTTCAGGCTTTCAAACCTAATTGCTTTAAAAAAAGGTGCAGCTATTCTGTGATTCATGCACACAAGCAGAAAGCATTTAGTGCTGAACTTGCTGTGACTCCATAGAGTCGCATTGGCTTGCCAGATTTATCCATATTTATCTTGTTCAATATTTGCTAAATATTTGGGGGTGAACGTCTAGACTGCTTTTCTCAGCTTTTATTGTTAAATTTCAATTATGCAGAAAAATACACGTTTTGAGCTGATTGTTTTTACTAATGGTTTTACGCTGGGAGAAATGAGAACACCCAGAGTCAACGCAAACAACTTCAACTGAGAGACAAGATTTTTTTGCACGATGTTTGTTAGCTAAAGACCCAAACTAGATGCAGGAAAGCCGCTTTTCCATGTGTACAGATGCCAAGATTATTGCAGTGATGTCCTCTCCTGTGTGCATGTGCTGCGTTACAGGGTCAGTTTCTAAGAACTCAGCCCAATCTAAACATCTGTTTCTCAGACAGCTTGATTGAAGGCCAGAAAGGAGCCTGGTCATTCAAGGGTGCTTGAAATGAACCTTAATAGCTTCCAGGCCCAGAGAAATCTCTGTGCTGCTGCCAGAGTTATCTGCAAAGGAGGAGGAAGAGCAGGCCTCAAGTTTTTTTATGTGACTAAATTATCCACCATCTGCAGCAAAGCTGTTGCCACATGGCTATGTTAAGAAAATGGGAGGCCCTTAGCTCATATGAGTTGGTTTGGGAATCACAGAGAAGGTGGAAGTGATTTAAGAAAGACAGAATGTGCAGGCATAATATTTCTGTATGTGTCGTTTATACATAAATACATATTTTAAGAAGGTTTATTTCAATTTTGTGCACTCAGAAAATTGAGCTGTAAGAAAGAGAATGTGAACTATTCTAGAGACAACACGGATGCATTGCTTTTATTTGAATTCCCTTTGTTTAAACTTAAGCAATACTATGGTGAGATTTGGGGCAAGGATCATCTTGACCTTTTTACTGCTCAGAAATTACTCTTTTATATGTTTTTGGCAGTTCTTTTCTCAATTTAAAAGAAAATATATTTCTTAGAATTGTAAGAACATTGGATTTTTTTTTTTTTTACTCTATTAGTATAATCAAAATGTGCTTTGTAAATAAACCTTCAGTTGTCTGTGTTTTATTCCTTCTTTGCCTTGCTGTCCTCAGATGAAATTGTGCATTTTTACAGCATACGCCTTGAGAAAATGCAGTGGTTTTTCGGGCTGTGATTTCTTGTGCATAGAGTAAGGTTTGGGTTCTGCTCTGATAGTTTTGCAACCATTAGTTGCTTCTGAAACGTGCAGATCTGTATCTGATTGGTACCTTACCTGCCTCGTGGCTGTTCCTTAGTAATTTAAAAAAAAAGAAAATAGCACCTATATTTCTGAGGTCATAGGAGCCAATAATCCAGCAGAGCAGAGCAGACTAGGATCTGTTTGGCCAGAAAGCAGCTTTACAGGAAAGGAGTTGGTGTCCGGGTGGATGAGCAGGACCGAACAGTCCCTGTGATAAAGGTCAAAATGCAGTGAGCTGTATTCCTTAATGAGATCTTAAAGAAATGATATTGACACCTGCATCGCTGTCACAGAAGTAATAATTGGACGATGCCAAGAGTGGAACAACTGTGTGACTGTGCAGGTGACCAAGCACTGGCATAGACTGCCCAGAGTCTGCGGAGTCTCCTCTTGGAGGACATGGGCACCCACCTGCTCTGGATGTCCTTGCTTGATGGGACCAGGGGTGGGACCAGATGGACCCAGAGGTCCCTGTCCACCTCAGCCATCCTTTGGCTGAGGTGGACAGATTTGATCGGCTCACTCTGAGATGTGTGGTTGTGAGTGCAGAATTTGTATAATGTTAACCAGTGCAGCTGTATCGCTTAGTCATAAGTCATAACTTTGAGCTCCTTGCAAATAGCTGTAGTTCTCCTGATTTCAGCGTATGAATATTCGTAATGTTTCTTAGGATAACAGGAGTTTCTGAGTTTTGTTTGATGCTTCTCTCCGCTACCCTAAATTGCTGGTTCTTAATGTTTTTTAATTTGCTTCATGATACAATCATATAAAATTTCATAGAAAGACCAGTGCTGTTGCTTCAGACATCCGCCCCTTCTCTGAGATTTTATGCGTAGCTGCAGTGATCGCTGATGCAATGTTCTCATTTGGGAAATGGCCTCTAGATCCACGTTATGGCAGATAAAATTGTTTTGACTTAAATTCTCACTGCTGCAGTGCATGACAAAGCTCTTGAGGTGAGCTGTTCTCCTTGCATGATCTGTCTGATCTGCTGCTGTCAAGGCCGATGGAGGAGACTTGCTTTTTTATGGTAAATGTTAGCAAAGAAACATGAAGGAAAGCGTGGAACACTTGGCTTTTGTCAGCTTAATAGTATCAAAATAAGCCTGGTTATGTTGCATCTTCCTATAGGACTTGGTAAGTCCAGAGTATAAGGCAAAGAACTTTAATATTCTTTTAACGTAGAGTGTGGATTTGGTTTAGAAACACAGAAGCAACATGAAGATTTTTTTGTCATTTTTCTCACAAGTGTATAAACATTTATTTATGTATATATATACATACTGCTTAGTGTTACTGTCCTGAAAAGATCTTCTTTTAATCAGTGATGAAGAGCGATACAGATACAGAGACTATGCAGAAAGAGGCTACGACCGCCATAGGACAAGCAGAGAGAAAGATGACCGACACAGAGAGAGGAGACACAGAGAGAAAGAAGATACGAGGCACAAATCATCTCGAAGGTTTGATTTTTTTAATAGGATACTAAAGACTTAACCAGCTTAAAAAAATAATTTTGTAAAAGAGCCCCAAACAAACTGGAGTTCTGTGGAAAGACTGTAAACACTTAGATGTGCTACTTGGAACAAGTCTGCTGTATAAAATGTGGACAGACAAAAAACAGGGTTGGTGCAGGGTAGCTTCATATTGATGCGTGTGACTGGCTTAGGTAGTGAACAGAAATCATGAATGTGGGGGAAAAAATCTAAAATGATGGGTCAGAAAGAGGTAGAGTGAAGCTGACATTCATCAGCATTAACACATGAACTTAGTGAAATAAATCTTATTTTCACTCCGTAGGGATTGTTCAGCTTGATCCTTTTTGAATTAGAAATTCAGGGGAAGGGGATGAATAAGAACGTTAAACTTTTAAGGATACTAATAGGGACGTTGACATAACTAGAATTATTACCATTAGAATAGGGGTTGCAAATCTAAAAAATGATTCAAACATCACAGTAAAAAAATACAGGCCTTGTGAATGTACATAGCACTGCTTGAACAATTCAGCTTGATTTTGATCTCCAACTACTGTATGGGACAGAACAGGAGCAGGCGCCAGTTTTCAAGTATGAACGCGAAGGCTGTAGTTTTCTGTACTCTAGTTAAGGGGGGCCTGGAGTGTCATGCAATTGCTTGAGGTGTATTTTCCCTCTTTTTGTTTAGTAACAGCAGACGCCGCCACGACAGTGAAGAAGGGGACAGCCACAGAAGGCACAAACACAAAAAATCCAAACGAAGCAAAGAAGGAAAAGAAGCCAGCAGTGAACCTGCTCCTGAGCAGGAAAACACTGAAGCTGCCCCCGCGGAATAGGCTTGTGTGATTTTTGCCTATTTGCATATATATTAGTGCCAGAAATAGATTACTATAAATCTTGTTATTTTTCTGGTTATTAAAATAATTTGTTCTTAATCTTGTTCTGTTAGTACGAAATCGAAAGTTCCTTGGTTTT
Source organism: Pavo muticus (assembly GCA_016647715.1). Taxonomy (NCBI): domain Eukaryota; kingdom Metazoa; phylum Chordata; class Aves; order Galliformes; family Phasianidae; genus Pavo; species Pavo muticus. The sequence continues at coordinate 2,375,580 of JACDJE010000045.1, read as the reverse complement.
TGTTTTGGTTTTGGTTGGTTGTTTTCTGTTGGTTTGTTTTTGTTTTTTTTGAAAATAAAAGAATAAATTTTTCACATTAAGATTCCTGGGCTGACCTTCACTTTCAAGAAGCAGCGAGAAAACATCTTACAGCTAGAGAATGATGCTCTTTCAACATATGTAGGGATTAAACTCTTTGTCTTAGATCGTCTCCTTTTTTCATAAGCCGGTGGGGAAGGTCGTTCTTCTGCTGGCTTTAGAAGCAGTGTGCACTCGCTTTATTATACGCCGACATCTGGAACAGTGTGAGTTCAGTATAGCTTTTGGAGGTCACATTTGAAAAGATCATCCTTTACTGCAGGGACAGGAAGAAATTGCAGACTCTTCAAGAGCTTTATACTGAAGCGTAATGAAAACAAGAGGGGAAGGGGAAAGGTGCTGACTGTTCTCGGTCTTATGGAACACTGAGCGAGCGTGATCGTACACTTGGTAATTACAGCTGGTTTGTGTGGGCGCATAAGGAAGAATTAAACTGGATAATCATTTCTGCTGCTTTTCAGTGGCTTAAGAGAAAGTTCATTTTTGTCTCTGTTCTAGGGGACAGCTGTGCCTAACATGATAAAGATGAACAAACACAGCCTCTGCATTGCTGGCTTTTAGGAGAAAAAAAATAAGACTTTGAAAAATGAGTACCTTGCAGAGAAAGGCAAAGAACTATTTTAAGAAAAAAATAACAAGTCCGTTGTCACTTTCAGATTACCTTCTAGTGCAGCGACATGCCAGATTGGTACGGCAGCACGGCAGAAGTTACACTTTGTTGTCAGGGTACCGGTTCATTTTCTTTTGGATGAAAATAACCTCTGTACAAGTACACAGTTAGTTACAGTTATTTTTAATAACTTTAGAATTGTAGTTCACAGTTTCACAGATTAACAAACGGTACTTGAAAGTCTTGAAAATATCAGCTTCGTGCTGACCCGAAAAGGTACACATAACCAAAGTGCTATTCATGTGCTGGATAAAAACCTTCACCCGATTTTTGCAATTAGAAAAATCACAAGGATTTTTTCCGTAGGTTATTCAAGGGTTTCTTTTCCTAAATCAAAATGAAGTGGGTGAGCAGGAGGTGCTGCTCCCTAAATTTCATTATTATTATTATAACGCATTAAATAGATATATAAAAAACAAACAAAAAAAGCTTGAGGACGTGGAGGAGGAATGACTCAAGTCTGTAGCTTAAATCGCTCTAAAGTGATTCTTTGACGTCTGTCCTTGCTTTGTCTAAACTTGGCTTTTCTTGACATGCAGGTTGAAATTTCACAAACCGTTGCTTTATAAACACATATTTGGCCTCCCAAAAAGCAAAGATGGCCGACATCTGTGGTGTTTCTTGTTTTTGTTTGCCTTTCTTCTGTGTTAAATTACTTCTTGTAATCTCCATGAAGATTTGTTTTATAAAAAAGTGCCAGGCCAGGAGACAATCGTGAGAGTAATTTTTCCTTTCAGTTCTTTGAGCATCCTTGCCAAGCAGGCGTGCATCATTCCTGATGTGTTTCTGCCATTGACAGCAAGGAGGATATCGCCGCATCTGAAAAAACAAAAGGCAAAATAATATGAGAATATTAAACAAGGGCACTTCTCCTTGGGAAATGCTACAGTATGTCTATTCATTGGGTAGTAGAAGTGTCACCATTCCTTCTCAGGCTCACTGCTGTTCATGAATAAGAGAACAGAGCAGCACAGAGCAGTGTCCTGTCACTGTCTACCCAAGTAAAAAGTCGATTCCCCTCCTTTTTATAATCCCTTTTAAATACCGTGTAGTATTGTGGTTGGATGGTTTTGTTGTTTGGTTTGGCTTTTATTTGAGCTGGGGGTGTAGGTAAGCTTCTCTGCTGGCATTCTTTTTACTGCCCTAGGAATCAAACTGATGCATCTTTTACTTATACTAGAGATTGCTAAGAAAGCCATCCAGAAATACTCTACAATGAAAGTAAATCTTTTTAAGTTCAGGACACTTGTGTCCTGTTTTCTGAGCTTAATTCTGTACTCCATTGAGCTCACTAGAAATTTTTAATTTGTTAATATGAAGTACGCTTGTCTTCCTACCTGTCAGGGGATTCCTTTTATTTCCCCATTTACAGCATTCAAGCAAAGCTTCTTTAAAAAATAGAAAATCTGGATGAAAGACTACCGAGTGAGAAGTAGCATTTACCATTACCTGATTCTTCCGTCGTTGTATGCTGGTGTTCCCCCGACAATGGATTTGATAAAGAAAGGTTTGTTCCCAGTGTGTTCTTCGTAGCCTCCTACAATGCTGAAGCCGAGGCTCCCGGATGTATTTCTTCGTAATACGATTTCTTTGCAGCTGTACAAATACCTGAAACAAAGCAGTCTGATTAAATGTCTTACGGCTAACTCTGGATTAATGAGGCATCATCTGCCTCTTCATATGCTCATAGTGTTTTGAAGATGTGAAATAACAGCGAAGTTCCCCTGTAGTAAACACTTGCCATTTCCTTCTTTACTTCAGCACTGCTTTCCACCACCCGTTATCCTAGAAGTGAAATAGCTGGCTAATCTTGAATTTAAAATAATAAATCAGTTGGTTCACATGGTAAGATTTAATGGAAATGTTCTAGTTACGACTGAAAGTGATGAAAACACTCTCAGACTGGATTTAATATTTGTAAGCTGTAATTCCAGAAACTGTATTTCATCTGCCTCATACAATCCAGTGACTGCTTTTATCTTCTGTGTGTGATTAATTGCGTCAAAAGTAGCCAGGCATTGAGAAGTAAAAAAAGAAATCCAAGGCCAATGCATTGAGCCAGAATTACAGCAATGGCAGAGATCACACAAAGAAGAATACTGGGAAGAAGGAATCCTGAGCTTTTCTTGCCAAGCAACATGGTGTGTTGGAGCATGGAGGATGAGCAGATCCCATTCATTTCAGTCAGTGCACTGGAGTACTGTCTGCTGTTGGAAACAGCTTGTTCTGACGGTAACAACTACTGCTGAGTAGTGAGCTGCAGTCTGCCTCTCCTGCCTCTTTTAAATGTATTTTATGATATTGTAGGATCATAGAATCCTTAGAGCTGGAAGGGACCTCTGAGGGGCATCTAGTCCAACTCCCCTGCAATGAACAGGGACACCACAGCTAGATCAGGTTGCCCAGGGCCTGATCCAGCCTTGCCTTGAAAGTCTCCAGGGACGGGGCATCAACCAGGTTATGCTTATTCAAAGCTTAGATGAAACAAAGAATAGGGGAAAGTAAGAGCAGCGTGAGGATTAGACTCTTACATTTTGCATATGGCTCATGAGTACATCACTTAGAATGCCTGTTTAGTTCTTTTCATTTTAACAAAACAAAACAAAATCAATTAGTTACAGAACAACAGAGACTTCTGTCCTTAATTCTTAATCCACTCATCAGTTTGCCCAGGAACGACTGAAAAGCCTGAAAATCCTTTTGCTATTCCAAATCCAAACTGACAGGCTGGTCTACAGCAGGAACTACAACAAGCTCTATTCAGAAACACTTTAGGTTTCTAAGAAACAGCTGACCCTTCCTCCATAGAAGGATTAATAACCTTATCTCAGAGACCACTATGTCTAGTGTTTTTAAATTTTGCCAAATAATGCTTTTGCTGTGTTTCACAGCAGGATTTTATAGTAGTAATCAATTAGTCCCCCAGGGCCTACAAATATTCACCTGCTGCCAGGATGGTAGGTATATAATGTTTGCGCAGGCATTCACTGGCTGCTAATGTAAGAAACAGGTGACGTTTTTTTCTTTCCTCAGCAGCCAGGCATTAGTACTTTACCATCTGTGGACTTAAATGTGCAAAATCACTCAGGACCTCTGTGTTTGATGGTACTTATCAAGGTCATGACCAAGCAGTGCCAGGGCCCAGCCGGTAGTGCTATTACCCTGTGCTGGTCTGGGGGGCAGGGGCTCTGCTGCCCAGCATGATGGTCTTTACCTAAGGAAACTGGAAGGTTAAATCCTGATGCTATAGAAAAACTGCCAAGCAGGTAAAGACATGAGAAGAGGATGCAGTGAAGACAAGGCTTACATGCACTGGGTACAACGTTCTGTAAAAACAACAGCTACACAGTTTCCATCAGTCTGGAAGGCACAAATACATGCTATCAAGATCTATGCTAGATGTAAGTAAAATAGAGATGGCTTGCTAGCGTTAGCACGTGCTGTACCTAATTACCAAGCCAAAAGGTATTTTTCTTTAATGCAGCGGCTGAGTTTCAGTTGCCCATTGCCCTTGCACCATATCTTGAATCGGAATAAACTGATGTTCTGATGTTACAGTGCACCGAACTTTCCTTTAGGATGAATGAGGTACATCTTGCTCCAGTATTTTTGGAATTAATTGCCAGTGCAACACTGTTTCTGATCATCTGGTGATGTCCCTACTTCGCAGATCTGCAGGGACTTGCTGAAACCAGACCAGAAGATCACTCCTGCTTACCTGAAGTCAATCCTGAAACCACCCATCCTCAGCACAGCTGTTTTGTTCTGGAGATGGACCCCTATGTCCTGCCCCAGTGCCCCATGCCACCTACTGCTGACAAAGGGGCTGCAACCTGCCCTGTAAAGTGGAGTTTCAGCATCTCCATCCTATAGGTTACAGGGCACAAACACGGCAGTGCGCCACACATCAGCCATTCATCAGTGCTGCTGGGAACATGAAATCGATGCCAGGAGCCCAGCACATGGGATGCCAAGCTACATCCCAGGCTGTTCCTGCAGTGTCCTGAGCAAAGAGCAGCCTGAAGAGAGGTATTTCATTTGGCTCTTTCCAGCTGTGTAGTAATCAAGGCAAGCTAAGAAGTGCCACAGAGAGAAAATGAAACAGTACATGCTTCAGCTGAAAATGCTTGGTGTGCCTGAGTAGATTAGTTTTCTGTGGTGGTGACCCCCAGCCCAAGTGATCTGACACAGACAAGCTGCCATAGCCCACTAAACTGCAAATAGTCCAAAGTGAACTACCCTCTGTCTGGGAGCAAAGCTGCTCGCAGTCTTTTTCTGCTATCCGTAAGCATGCCAGTGGTCAAAAAGCTGAGGACAAGGAGTAATTTATGTGTGAGCTGCTCAGATTTGAGACTTGAGGATAAGCAGCCTAGACAGAGTCCTATCATAAGAAATGCCACATCCAAGCATCAGTTACTGCTGCGCAAGGAGTTTAAAATTGCCTGTTTTCAAGAGCGATGTACAGTTCCCTCCAGTTACAAAGCATAGGTAGCCCCATATCTGGGAGTCAAAGCCAACCTGGCAGCAGAAGGACGCCAGCAATAAGGTTGGAAAAACAGGGCACTTCCCCTTGCCCTGCAACAGAGGAGCATCTGGCAGCTGAGTGGAGCGATGTGTGAGAAGTGCACCCATCGGAGCCTGGAGGGAGTTAATTTGGAAGAACTTCCCTCCCAGCTCCATGTTTTAGGCCCAGTACTACCTCTGGTTTGCGGAATGACTTTGGCCAATTCCTGTCTTTCTCGTCTCACTTTGCAGATGAACAAAAGCACTCATGTGAAGTACTAATGCTTGTAAATGTTATGACAGGATGATCTATAAAGTATTTTTAAGTGCTAGCTGAGGGAAGGAAACATAAGGAGAGAAAAGAAAGGAGAGCGGGAACACAAGCTGGAGCAGGAGAAATGTCACAGGGCCGGGGAAATGCTTTTCACCAGCTGCTGCACATTATTTGCTCTGTGCGTTCTTAACAACATTTCCCTCCAACAATAAACGTGACCTGTCTTCCTCAACAACAAAAAATTAAATTAGCTACCCTGAAATGAGTCTCCAGGCTGGAATGCTTACGTTTCTGCATCACTGTTTCCTACAGCCTGCAGCCCCTGTGCCCGTACAGTCCAAGTTTTGACAGATGTCAGATTCAGATGTGTGTCTATTTTATAACCACCCGGTACTGGACCGTACTACAGAAAGAACACAGAAGTTGTTTACGTACTAGCAAATCACAGAAAAGTGACTGGGGCCAATAGTAAGACTGCCAAAATTCAAGTGAGTTCCGCAAACGTTGAATTATGCAGGACAGCTTTTCTAAGGCTGTGAGCTTCAGTGAGGACAGATAACCTGTCTATCTGATTCTGCCGCTACTGACTCAATCCAGAAGTTTTTCTCACATAGGTATGCACTGTTCTTCTTCCCAAGTACCTCACATAATCTCATATAGTGATGATTTTGACATTGCTACCTTTCCACTAGCTGTTCCAGTTGTTCTTAGATGCAGGCACCTTGGAGCAGTCCCTCTGGTAAATGGTAAAAAATGGTAAATGGTTTTACTCCACTCTCCTTGCTCCATGGTTGCACACCAGGCACCTTTACCCAGACAGGCCTGTCTGAAGTGTGTGTGGACAGAGAATCATTTTCTGTAGCAGCTTGGAAATCCATGAGACTTCTGGAAATACCTCGAGATCTACTGAGCTGTGATCCTTGCCGAAAGCACACTGAAGGGCAGGTAGGGAAAGGCTGAATGCTCAGACTGGAGGGAAACAAGCTCATACGATACATTAATATGAGCATGCATTGTGGGGGAAAGTGAAGACTCTGACTGTACCTAATGAGCAAATCCAGATCTGATACTCGTGCCCCAAAAGCACCAACCAACTCCTTCTGAGGATGAAGTACACCTTTGTTACCATCACTCCTGCCCAAACCTGGCCCCTATCTCAGCCTGGTGGTGAGACCAGCGTGCTGGCCCAGCATACTAATGCCCTGCCCTGGGTTGGCAGAGAAAGACCACACTGTGCTTGCCATTGCAGCTGGGATGAGAGCACAATGAGCTTCCTGTTTGCAAGCTTGCTGACACACTGGGGCTGATTTTCCTTCAGACTAAACGGGTGGGAATGGCTTCACACATGCAGCCTTTGGAAGGGGGGATAGAGGGAGCTTAGATATTGCTTTTAAATGAAGAAAAAAATACCTCCCTTTTCCTCACACACTTCAAAGCAGTACTGACGGATGGGAATACCAGGTGCAAGTCTGCAGCACTGTGGAGCTCTGTCCTTCACCTCAGTCACCTCAATGAGGACGTGGGAAATTTGGGCAGCTGTGGGTAGGAGATGAAAAGCAGGCAGTTCAGGCTCTCTATGCAACAGAGCAAAGGTGCGCTGACCAGAAGCAGGCAGGGTGCATCACTTGCGCCCATTTAGCTATGGACTTGAAGGCAGGACTCAGCACCACAAGGCCTGCTCTGCTTGCCTCCTCTCTACAGGGAACATTACTCATGCTCCAGTGCTTCATGTTATCACCTGTAAAATGCAGTGGTCACACTCAGGAATGCAGAGGAAGTGAGCAGGAGTGAGAACCTCACTATTTCTGCCTGCCTGCAGTACGACTGGGAGAGAGGAGTTCACCATTCCTGGGGGTACCAGTGATAGGCCATTGGTTTTCTGCTTTTTCTTGTTACTGCTTTTCCTTCACAATATTGAGTGTTCAGTCCACTCCACTGCAGGAGGAACCTCCCATCCATGGGTGACAGGCACACAACCATCCTGCTCTAGACAAAGGTGTTAGCTTCAGATGAGGTCACAGAGCACACCCACGCAGGGCACCACTTGGCCATCAAAGCAGAGCTTGCTGCAAGGTGAAGGAGCTCAACATGGCTCAAGGCAAGAAGAGAAAGAGCATCAAATTTCTGTGCAGGTGGGAAGGTGAGGTCATGTCCTGAATTTGGGTAAGGGCCACCTGTGCTGCAGACTGTCTCTTCTCACGAGAGAAAGAGACTTTCTGAACCTCCACTGGCTTCAGGAATACAGGTGGAAGTTGCCAGTAGGCTGAATTCTTCATTCTTTGAGACTGGGGAAGGAGGGTCTCCACCAGTGTGATGCTGGCTTCGTGCATCCATAGACTCACAGCACGTCCTCACCTTGTACTTCACAAAATGTCTCTGAAGCTGCAGGTATACGCTGTGTGCACCAACTGGGAGAGAACTTCACGGCATGCGACGTGGCTTTCATTATCCTTACTGAAAGGACAACACAGCTGCTTCCTGTGTGTGACAAATGTGCTTCTTCCAGTCGGGGGTGGGGTGAAGAGAGGTGATCTGGAGATGCTGGCCAACTGTATGCACTGTGCAACATCTGGGCAAAGCCAAACAATCCAGCTGCCTTTGGCAAAGGAGAACGAAGACCGTGCAGCTTGGGAGCAGCTCTGCCTTCAGCAGGGTTGTCGAGCCAAGGCCTCCATACAAGTTCTTCCTCTCACTCCCTAAGTGCCAGATACATTTTCAGGACTGGAACAACTCAGGATACTTCCCTCCCTTGCGAGTGGATCTGCGTGTCTATTTTTCCATGTACACATACCCACTTACAAAAGGGAGGTATTTAGAGGAATCTGTGACGGAGCCTGGATTTAATTAACATGTCAGGGCAATGAATCAAGCCAAAAGAGAGAACTGCCAGAGAACACAAATCTTTCCTCCCACTCCCCTTCAGCGGGAGGCGGCCACTGCCGTACTCACCGGGGCAGCCCCAGCCACGTCACCCAGGACGGCGACCACTCGCTGTGCTCGGCGGCCTCACTGCGCTCCCGGCCATCACATGTCCTCATCTCCAGGGCCTTGAGCACCACCGAAGAGCTGGTGTTTTTCAGCAGGGCCACAGCCTCATTCCGGCTGACCCCCGTCAGGTCGATCCCTTTCACATTCAGGAGGATGTCACCTGTGATAAAAAGGGATGGTTGAAAAGACACCGTAGATGTTGCTAAGATGCATCCCCATCGATAATAAGCAAAATCCAGAGCCAAGAGCTAGCTATCTAATGAAGCTGTTGATGGCACCACCTAACACACTTCCCATAAGCATCGTGGTTGTCCTTGCAGAGGGACACCACCCTCCAAATCTGGGGTGCTCTTGCTGCACCCCATCTGCATCCCCCATGCTGGCAGCACCAGCGCTGCTGAGTGAACATCTCCTGTGGTCTGCCCCAGGAGGCAAGCAACACTCCTAAGGCTGCTCAAAATCTTGGAAGCCTATGGTACTGTTGTAACATCACGTATTCATTTGTTTCTAATTTTATCAAATTAACCAGGCTGAATTTTCCATGCTGGGTTGTCTGCTTCATGATGAATCTATTTTGTTTTATTTATTTTTTATTTTTGAAAATGCATCCCACTGAGAGGCAGTTATTTCCCAGCAGGAGGTGAGGAGAAAAGCTGCCGGTTTGCTCCTGTTGTTGCGTTGTCACACACGTTTTGAGGAGAAGCTATAGTTCCTGCAAAAGGAGATCCCTACATAGGCTGGAGTGGGCTGCAGGGCTCAAAAAGACCCATTTTCTCCCTATTCTGACTGTCCTGGTGCTGTGAGGAGCAGGGTAATCCTTTCTATGCAGTCAGAAATTCCCTGCAGTTTCGGGACAGTGTGACCCAGGTGAAGCTGAGAAGACATAGCATCCCCAGAACAGTGGGATCCATCACCGTTCCTCTGCCCTCTATCAGTGCCTGCTAAAAAGACTGAAAAAAATACTCCTCACCTTGCTCTGATGGCTTGTGCTCATGGAAGGGGAGAAGCCATGAATGCCTCTGGTTGCATCAAGAGCCAAATGGAATTACAAAGCCAATGTTTTTCGGCAAGATATTGAGCCACAAGGCATTAACATTACTTCATATATGATGGAAATTCTGCTCAGCTATCTCTCTCTTAGAGCTCATAAATTATATGACAAACAAGCTCAAAAATGTACATAAAAAAACCCCAGAACAATCATGAATGTTGCATAATGAAGATTTCAGCAGTTAGGAGATAGTGGTGCAGGCTCATTTTTTTTGTGAAAAATGATTGTTTCTTACCACAATACGCCTACATTTCCCTTCACAGAAGTGGTTGCTGCTGTGAATTATTCCTTTTTTGGGGGCTGACTTGAGACCCTCTCATCTGCCACCTCCCAACAGAAGCCTCTGGGACAGCTGAAAGTGTCAGGGCGTGATGCTTTTGCACTATCCCTGCTTTTCAAAGGAACCCTTTGAATTAAAGCAGGCTGCCAAGATCCCCATCTTTTTACCCGTTTTTATCCTGCTGTCTCTGCTGATAACTCCTCCCGGTTCAACGCTTATCACATAGATAGGCAAATCCCATTCTCGGTTCGTTGCTCCGCCTGCCACCGTCATTCCCAGTGATTCTGTGTGATCTTTCCGGACAGCCACCACCTTCTCGTGACAGGTGACAGTGTGAAGAGTGCTCTGTGATGGCGAGAACAGCAACAACAAACATGATAGGCATGGAGACCCCCTCACAGCTTAAGCATTTTCTACTGAAGCAAGTATTTGCCAGAAAACACTTAGGGAATATCAAAGCACTTGACAGCTGCCTGCCTGCCACGTCTGGGCTTAGGCTCTGTAGAATCAGAGGTACAGCCAAAATAACCCACACCTTAAAGTCAGATGCAGCCCCCACTGAACTCAGAAGTGTCTTAGCCATGAAACTATGAGGAGTAGGTATTTGAAATGTAAATACGGAGTGCAATTTAAAAAAAAAAAAGAAGAAAGAAAAGTTCTTGATGCTAAGAACAGCTAAGACCACCAGTGTTCCTCACTTCTGTAATGATCAGGCTATGAAGAGCCCTGCCCCTCTTGCAGAAGCCCTCTTGGAGCTAGAATAGCTGCTAAATGTATTTCACATGTAACCCCTGCCCCCTTCTCATTCACAAGCGTGACCTCACATTCATAATATGCAAAAATAATTTATAAATCTTGTTTAAAGCCACATTAATCTCCTCCAATCAATTTCAGATCCCACAAGGACATCCCACCTCGATTCCTGGGCCAGAAAGAGGAGCAGGCGGGCCTGTGGCTGCTCCTGCCACCACCGAGGTGGAGGAAGGGAGAGAGCAGCAACAGAGTTGTATAGGAATAGGGAGGAAAAAGGAACAGCCTGGGTGGGAATTCTGTGGTGCAGGGACAGCTATGTGGAGTGCTTGTTTATACATAGTGCAGGAATGGCTTCATCTCTGGGGAAGCCGCAGACCCTTGGGAACAAAAAGGCAAAGAATTTGGTGAAAAACATCTCTTCACCACTGCAAGTAACAGCAAACTGAGGCAGCTGTTTGGACACACCACCTCTGTGTGCAGCACATGGGCACTGTGTTAGAGTCATTGGGTTTATGGCTTCCAACTGAACCTAAACACTTCTGAGGCTTTATGACATTCTCCTTTATAAAATATAGATTCTCCAATCCAGCACATTTCAAACATTTTAAAGACCACATTTGCCTTCAAGGTGTAAATGTTTTAAACTCAGTAGAGTTCTATCTCTGTGCAAACTGAACTTAACATTTCATCCATGTTTGCACAAAAAAATGCTGCCCCATTTCCCCTTGAAAAGGAATGGCTTTCTGTCAGGAAACAGCCACTTTCTGAAGTGAACGGTGGAAGGGCTCTACTAATTTTTACAACAACGCAGTTTGTAATTTTGTAACAAAATATGCAATTTTGATTAAGGTTGAACCCAGAGCAATCCTGTTACTCTTGCCATGTCCATCATGTCCCAGACACCACAAATGCTGGCTGATAAGACAGACAGGGCTCCATTTTTGAGGAATCAGTGCTTTCTAAGCAGCGCTGGCAAACAAATTGTCCTGTTACATTTCAGTGAAGAATCATAAAAGCAGTGGTAGTTGTATACTCAAGCATGTAGGATCAGTTTTCCTTTGAAGCTGCTCTATCCACACGTGCTTTTGCATGGCTGCAGATAGAGAGGAATTAGGGTGGCTCAGTTGAGACGAAGGCAGTGATGAAAGTGAAGCAAAGCCTTTTTTAGTAAACACACGTAGAGCTTTCCTGGAAGGACCACTGATAATGAGTAAACCAGTTGAAAGGCGGTGTTTATCAGTGACTGCATTTCAATGCATTCTCTTCCAAACAATTGTCCTCCTCTGTCGTTTTGAAGTGACCTCAGAGGTCAGAAGAAAAATATAACAGTTCATTTTCTCCTTTTTAAAAAATATTTGGGGGTATGTTTACTGTAAAACAAATATTTACAGCAGATTATCACTACATCAAAGCCATGATCCATGTCTTGAAGGCAAAGTACATAGCTGTGTCTGGAAGATGCACTTCACCTGAAGGCTAACCTGCTTGTAAGTCCACAGAATGTCTACTGCTCAAGCAATGGGGCGACTTAAGTTCCGGGCATTTAGTGAGAGAGGAGCAAGAGACCAGTTCCAATTAAAAACAAGTGTTATTTAATTAATGGCAAAGCTCCCACTGACTTCAAAGAAATCAAATCTGGCCTATTTCTGCATTACAGCCCTGCTCAACAGCCTTTGCTGCACAAGAAAGTGTTCCTGACATCTCCTCTTTTCTGAATCCAGGCAGAAGCCACAACCATTTGGGCTGGACATCCCCCCACCCTGCAGACCAGAAAACAGCTTACAAGGTGCCAAGTCTCCCAGCACACCACACACAGCCCATCACTACCACTGCAAAAGGAGGTGGCATTACATGCCTTCCTCCCCTTTCTGGTGGCCGATTGCCATCGGTACCAACCTGAAAGAGAGCTGCCTTCTTACCCTTTCCAGATGGATGCAAGTTGATGGGAGGGTAACAGCTTAGCCCAAAGTGATTTCTCAGCCCTTGTATGAACAAGGTGACTGCTTGAGGCCGGAGTTCACTCTTGGCACCAAATGCAAGGCTTGCAAGTGCTTGCAGCCTGTGTTTATGTACATGAGAGCCGCTTCCCTCCAAGAGAGTGTTCCTGACCTGCTAATACCGCCTGCAAAGTTAAGCCCAGGGGGAAAAAAAAAACTGCTAAAATTCATCAAAATTCAGGTGAGTTAGCAATCCTTCTATCTATCACACATAACAAAGCAAGGGAGGGACATGATTTAGTGAGAATTATTGGTGATTGGTGGATGGTTGGCCTGGGTGATCCAGTGGGTCTTTTCCAACCTTGGTGATTCTATGATTCTATAATCCTACTGATGGCAGCAGGTAGCAGATCCACCAAACCACACACACATAGCAAACTCCCTTGTCAGTAAACTGCAGTCAATATGCACTGCACTGCCTTGTGTGTGAGCAGGAGCACATGCTGCACTTGGACACTGTGCAGACCCCAGGCCTGAAAGCATTATTGCCTGCACTAATGTCTATTTTAAAAAAATAACATTTTAAGCCTGCCAAAGCTTAGAGTTTAATGATCTTGAATTGCAAATGATGCTCAGTTGAACCTTCAGCAAAAAAGCAGGAGAAATTCAAACTGACATGCTTGTACTCTATAAAAGGGCAAATAACACTCCAGTAGTGATTGTATAATCCCAAAAGCCCGCAGTGTCTGAAGATAATCGTGTCCACTGGCTGTACTGATCTACAGATCTATTGCCAGAGCATCTTCTCTGAGACAGGCTCTCCACTGCCAGCACAGAGATGAAGGGAGGCGGTAGTAGCTCAAAGTTTTTTTCCTTGCCCTGATCTTCCCTGGACAGTGCCCCAGCAGTGGCACTGGGCAGAAGCCCACAGCAGCCCACTCACGCTCTAGTAAAGCACACATCTCTTGAGGCAAGCTGGAAATCCCCCCACAAGCTATGGCCTATTTGACAAAAGATGTTTTAGCCTCAGAAGGACAGCTGCAAGGCCAACGCTGACTTGCCAAGCTCATAGATCCCCCAAATAATGTTGAGTTTACCAGTTTTTTTTTCCAATACCTCTTGGTATAGGAAGAGAAAATGGGGATCTAGGGCAGTGTATGAAAAACAAGCAGCGTAGTCTCACGTGGTACCAATTAATCAGATCTCCATGGTAGAGCTAGCAGGTGCTCCAAGCATCAGTAGAAATCATATAGCAGCAACATGAGATAATTGCCGTCCTTCACATATCTCCCTAAGGAAAGCATTACTTCATTAGTAAATAATGTTTTGCAGATGCATGATTAGTTGGGCACTACTGCTACTGGGTAGTGGCTACCAGGAATCGACTGCTCCATGATTAACTCCTGTTGATCCTTACCAAGAGCTGGGATTGAGACCTCACAGAAAATGAAACTAAGAGTAAAGATATACTGCTGTACTTTTTACTCATTAAAAACACTGAATAAATGTAGCTTTAAAAAAGAAAAAAAAGGAAGCCTGCAAAGACTTGGATGTGTATCATTAAGCATCAGAGCTAGGCTCATCTCCTGGCTGATAGCTGTGCACTCAATCTGGCAGCTGGTTCAGCCCAAATGTCTCTTTAGGGGCACTTCTGGCCACCCATTAGGCAGGATGGATTTAACCAGCCCTGCTGTTCACCTTCCTGACACCCCCCGGGTGCAGGGTGCCGAGGACTGGTTCATGAGGCTTTGCGTAGGGGTGATGCTCAGAGTAATTGATGTAAATTAACCAGGAATGTGACTTAAATTCAGTGAAATAAAGAAATTAATTCCTGCAAGGATGTTCTTGCATACAGTAAAGCTATGTTCAATCTACTGTAGTTTCCCACAGTATTAAAAAAAAGCCACTCTCAGTCATCAGGAGCACCTCCATACAACAGTTTAATTTGGTCTGAGTGGCAGTACTTCTACTTAAAATTATGACTGCAGATGATTCAGAGTCACTTTTCTGAAAGCAGGCATGTCTTTAAAACACAGAAGAGAGCACCTAAACCCCTCTGACACAGGCTGCCATTTTCTAGACCAACACCATACTCCTTTGTCCCTGTCCTTCTCAGCCCAAGGACAAGACCTGGAAACTGAGATACTTGCAGGGAGGGCACTCCCAGTGTTCCTGCTGTAAAGATGACATTCCCTGGGGTCATACAGAGTGGCACAGCCAAGCACAAGCTTTCAAAACCAGCGGAAAACTGATATGCTTGCCATGGCCAGTGAGGACCTCCCAGCTCTTGAGCTAAGTCAGAGCACTGGTAGCTTAAGAAACATTCAACAAATTCATAACTACTGTAACTTCCAAGAAACTTATAGGAATCTCTTAGATCAACCTATGAAAGCTGTCTCCTGGAGACATTGCTTCAGATGGAGAAACAACAATAAACCTCTTGTTATCATTGAAGCATGTTTCAGTGTGTGGCTCAGGCCCCTGCAGAAGTCCAGCTCCAGCTCCACGCCCATCACACCGCAGCCCCACCATCCCCCTTCAACTTCTCTTCCCCTTCTCACCCCAAACCAAGTGAGAGAAGAAACACTTCCTGGAGCACAAATGATGAGGAGCACAGCTTTATGTTTCAACTGCAGAATAAGACATGACACTACTGGTGACAGGATCCAGAAAGGCTGCCTCAAGACCCCCAGATGTCAGCCACCCCAAGGTTCCCTTTCCCAAGGACAGTAGAGCAGACATGGCCTCACCTTACTGGCATTGATCCTCTCAGCAGGACAGGGCTGGGGGCTGCTGCTGTAACTCCATCCCGTCTCCTGCAAGATGTCGGGGGGCTGCTGCCTGGTCTGCCGTGATACCACAAAGTGGACGTGCCGCTCACTGGCCTACAGGAGGAGGCACAGGGTGAATCTCATCACTCTACTGCAATGACCCAGAACAAGCTGAACAGGGAGGAGTCACCAAACATAGACCCCATTTAAGCTCAGTTTGGATTTCCCTTCACAGCGGTTGCATTAACATGAAGAGGTAGTACCAGTTCAGGTCATACAAGTTTACTGCCAACTACTTGACACTTGAAAATTTACTGTTAATGCTGAAAAAAATCTTTCTGTCTGCCCTAAATCTGGCTGCAAGAAGTGACCTGACCCATGGTAATACAATCACTATTCACTTCTTGTGCCCTCCTGCATGCACCAGGGCAAACCAGCAATGTGCCTGCTGCAGTAGAGACACCCCACAGTTAGTGCTGTAATGAGGAGCATGCTCCAGCTTAGGCTGCCGAGGGTGAATAACAGTTCAACAGAGTCCACCTGTATGTAAAAAGCACAGCAGATGTAAGGCAGCTTGAAGAAAGGGATGCGTCACCACTTAGAGAGGTAAAATCCTAGTGTGCCAGAACACAGAAAAAGAAGATAAGAAGGCACAAGCAAGTGCATAGAGTAATAGCATTTGGGTTGGGAAACCAGCTCAAACTCTCACTCTAGGAAGAGGAGCTACAAAAGCAATTAACCCAAAATAAGCTCAGAATGCTTCTGCACAATAGTCATGTTCCCTGCAAAGTACCTGCAGAGCCTCATTGTTTTAAGGTGCTCCATGTTTACCTGTATTGGCTTTACTGATTTTGTATACAGGTGATTCTTTTTTGTAATTGCCCCAGCTGAAGGGAAGCATAGAAATAGCCCCGAGGCTATAGGAGCATACTCAGAAAATAAAAAAAATCTGTCCTCTCTCTAGACTAGAGACCTGTAGGAAGTAGGAGCAGCTCTTAAGAGCTGGTCCCAGAGGGACTCCTGTCTGCTTGTGTGTGGGTCGTTATCAAGGTTCTAACTTGGAAACCCCATCAAGCATCTCTGGAGCTCCTGGGGTGTCATGTTTCCAGTGCTTGCTACCTCCTGCTCTCTGGGGAGGAGCTCCAAGGAAAGCTGCCACTGAATAAGTAGCTGGAAACCAACCCCAGATCCAGTAGCACTACTGAAATCAAAACTCTCATGCACAATCAAGAGAAGTCAGGGGAGGCTCCCGGGATTTGCATTTTTATAGTTCAGTTTGCCTTTCCTGTGACTGGATTCAGTAGTACTAAGTGAGAATTAAAAATGCTTTTGAAAAGTATCACTAATGTTTAAAAAGAACAACTTATCTCTACCAAATTTCCAAATGCAAGTCTGAAATTTGCATGTCCAGCCCATGCTCTTTGTAAGGAAGGTGCTACATCAGTAAAAAAATGCACATTCCTTAGCTACCTTACCTGTACTTTGGGGGATGCTAGGTTTCAAACTAGCAAATAAAATATCCACAGCTTCATAATATATCATTTGGTACATACCTATATATGTTAAAATAACTTTCTAGGTATGTTTACTGAGTTTACTGTTACCAAACAGTTTTACCAGTACCCTTGGGTACTCATCTGGCACCCAAAAGTAGGCT
The DNA here is from genome assembly GCA_016647715.1 of Pavo muticus. Classification (NCBI taxonomy): domain Eukaryota; kingdom Metazoa; phylum Chordata; class Aves; order Galliformes; family Phasianidae; genus Pavo; species Pavo muticus. The sequence goes on along the minus strand of JACDJE010000045.1, from coordinate 2,358,618 downwards.
TCTGTCTCTTGGGAGAAAGGAAACCACCCCAAAGTCCCTAGTTTGTAGGATACTCAAAATGTAGCTGAACAACACACTATCAAATCTCCTAAGGGCATATGACCCCACAAAAAATACAGTTTTCCTTAAAACAAACAACTTCAGCTTATGCAATTTCTGTTTAAAGCTCATCTGCTGCCACATGGTTAGTCTCAAATTTGGTTATTTAGAGGAAGGTTGTAAACGTGACTAATTCTCCAAGGACTGACTAACAGAAGTTCAACAAGAGTATTGCAATGCCTCATTTGTCTCCAGGTCAGTCAATTTCTCAGAAGTCCAGACCAGAGTGTTTTAAAGAGTTATCCAAACAAGATGACTAGCTTTTGTATTTACATACTTCCATATACAAACCCACTACCGTTTCTACTGATCAGAATATTAATTGCTACTTCATCCTGATCTCTCCCTCCCTCCTTCCCCTTTACTGCTTGTTTTTCCCAGTTCCTTGTCTGCTCTTCACACTGAAGCAAGAATTAAAGAAATAAGGTTTGCTTTGAGCCTGAATACAAGTAACAATGGAAACAATCTACTAGAATTAAAACCTTCGTTTTGGCCAAAGCAAATCAAACACGGACTGGGGAATGCTCTGCAAAGCTTTGGCCTGTAAACTTCCAAAGGTCGCTTCTGTGCCAGGTTAATTGTGCTGCTGCTTTTGGCAGATATTTCCCTGGGATAGGAAAAGCAGTCTGAAACACCTCCAGTTACCTGTGCTGTGACACCCAGTGCTGCTGGAGCTGCAGTGGTCAAACACATCAGCAGCCAAAAGGGCTGCCTGCATGGAGGGGCTGCAAAGAAACACCTCTCCACAAAGGTGGCTGCATCCAAGCAGGCAGGGAGGCAGGGACACAGTGACAACTTCCAAGCAGTCACTTGGAAACAAGACAGCCATGCAGCCTGGCCCAACCGAGCAGATAGGGCTGATGTCCTCACAGAACTGCCCACTCTTCTGGAACCTTGATCATTTTCATGTCGCACCCATGTGAAACAGATGTGGGACATCACGTTATTTAGATTAAAAAGTGCCACATCTGACGCAAGATTTTGACTAAAGATGACTTGGCAAATAGGGAGTAGCAAGGTCCTGAGTGTTACGACATGTGCACATTCTTAATTAGCAGGTACGCGTTTTCTTCATTTCAGTTCTTGTGACTGAGCTTCTAAACAGGCTGACACCTAATCTCCTGATTAACAGCTGCTTTGCATATGCTGATGTATAATCACTACAGACCTGAAGAATCAGATTTTTCTCAATTATTTGTTGTTTAGGAGTCAAAACTAATCAGACTCTGCAGAACCATGAAGTTCTCCCAGCTGTGCTTGGCATAATAAACCACTACCACCTTTTATCATATCAGTGAATGTTCATTCTGATTTTAAAGGAGCCAATCATGTCTTAGAAGCACGTAGCGCTATTAATTTGAAGACCTTAATGTGCAGAGTGACACACTCTGAGATCTCGACAGACAGAGTACTGTCGAGAAATGGGAGGATGAGATAAAACATGCCGTGTAAGAAGCAAATGTAAAACATTTGTGGCCTCAGTATAATGGTTTTTCTCTGGCATAGCATGGAAACAGGAAAGGCAAATGATAATTGGTGAAAAAACATGGCAAAAAAAGACAAAGGATCCAGGAATTTTGTGTTAGACAAATGTGATTCATAGAGCTCACATCAGCGCAATCCTGGCTGTTTGGAAACCTGAGTCTCCCCTTTGATGGGCACGTTGTTTAAATTCCCAGAGACTGGTATGCATTTCAAGCATTATTATAAATAACAGCCACTCTTTGGAACCCAATAAGAACTTTGGTAGTGTTTTCGAACATTTGTGTGTGAGTGGTCTCATTAAGTCATTTTTTCCATTTCATCTCAAGACTACATGTGTTTTTTGCTTACGAGGTACTGTTGCCTTGTTTTGTAGCCATAAAGAACTGTTCCAAGAATACCAATTTTTAGAAAGGTTTTCATTCCTGACTTTGTTCTCCTTGGAGAATTTAACATCCCCCAACTGCCGCCTTCTGCTCCCAGTTAGTGATCTACATAACGTAATCCAGAAAGATGCTGGACCAGAATTTCAACAACTGGCATTATGCAGAAGGATGCAGTTTTGCTTCCAGGGCAGGACATGCCTGCTTGGATGAGTGGAAGGCCCTGCTCTCAGCATGAAGACAAGCTAATGGCTTTATCTTTACCTATGCCATAAACTTTTCAATGAAAGTTTGCCACAGCCATCTGTGAACCTATGCTAAAGGGAGAATACTTGCCACAAAATGCATTTCATTTAAAGGTTCTTTCAGCTAGACTTGTGTTACTCTGATTATACCCCCCTGAAATGCGGAGCATCCAGCCTGATTCAACATCTTCGTATTCAGGTATGTGAAATTCTTCAATATGAGAACATTGTGCACCCCTTTAAATGAAATGTAAAGTTGCACAAGTACAATGACTACTATAAATAAGGAAGAAAAGCAACAAAAGACCCTTGGCTTTGCTTTTTATGTTGAAGTTTTCTAAAAAGCTAGGCTGCAAAGAAATAAATTCAGGGAAAATGGTTCTGGAGGGGAAATTAGGCAGAAGTTCACTGATTCTGTAGCTGAGAAAGACAGTGACAGTTTTGTGGCAAGGCTGTTAAGTGCATCAGAGAGGCACCCCTTTAGTTCTCCATAAGAGTCTAAATTGAGATTTATAAAAACTACATAACAAGATCCTTATTTTTCATCCTCAAAATATCTGAATTAATGCTGGATTTAGGTAAGAAATATCACCAGGTATATGGAGCACCTTCAGTTGTAAGACATGCCTGCAGGAAGTCACTGATGCTGGGATGCTCATCCCAAAACATGTCAGTGGTTGCCTTAGACTTCTCTAGTTTGTTCCCATCTCCCCTGGAGGGAGTCAGGACCCTGTTGGACTCTGTGACATTGGGGTACGGGATGGTTTGCATTTTAGCAGATACAGAGTATATCATAGATTCATATAGTCATAGAATGGTTTGAATTGGAAGGGACTTTAAAGCCCACCCAATTACAATCCCCTCCCATAGGCAGGGCTGCCACCCACCAGCTCAGGCTGCCCCATCCAACCTGGCCTTGAACACCTCCAGAGATGGAGCATCCACAGTGTCTCCAGGCAGCCTGTCTGCCTCACCACCCTCTGAGTAAAGGATATCGAGATTTACACTGACCTGTTTTTTTGTAACAAAGCCCTGAAGTGAGTTGATTGCAGGAGGCATCATGGGGAGGTACATGCACATATTCACCCTTGTGCCCACAGTGACACCAGGGAAATTTCAGAGGTACCAGTTCCCACCCTTGATGGGAAAGGAGGCTTGGCACATCTTCCCTCCCCTTAACGCACACCTATTAATCTTGCCCCCAGCACCATTACTACGGATGGTGAAAATGCATCACTTGGCTTTTACCAAGTCCAGAAACAGTGCTCAAAGCCATGGCGACAGACCTGGATCAGCTGGGCTGCACTCTCTGGACTGCCGTACCGATGGTCATGCCCATTGATGGCCAGGACCCGGTCATTCTCCTGCAGCTGGCCATCGCGGGCAGCCACTCCTCCATCCAGTAGGTTGAAGATGAAGACGCCGGGTTCGTCGGCCCTGCGGACCAGCTTTATCCCTAGCTGCTCGTCGGGACTGCTTTTGTTCAAAATGACATGGAAGCTGTCGTCCCTGCTGCAGTGAGCATCGAGGCTGAGCCCGCTGCTTCGGCACCGGTACCGCTGCTCCCTGAGCACCGTGAGCCGTAGCACATGGCAGGGCTGCTTCAGGATGGACAGGGCATAGTGGTGAGGCACGTTTTTGATGTCCATGCCGTTCACCTGGAAGAGAGAGCTGTAAATCAGTGGCAGAAAGGCAATTTAATCTGAATTGGCATGGAGATGGCTGCTCTATTTACACAGATGTCTTCACATGAGGTGGTGTGCACTGCTCCCAACAGTGTGGTGCAACAGGCCATATCTGTGTGCAAAAGAGTCCTTCCTCCGAGGAAAGGATGCACTGTACAGACACTTTCTGCCTTTTTTTCCCCCCTTCTCTCAGCTCAGATAGTCTCCAGACATAACTGTTATATCTCAACTTTATTATTGCTCTCCCCCAAGCTCCAATATCCTTTCATATATCTTGGTTTTATTCCACTAGCTTCTGATTTCAGATCACCTTGCCAGCCCTTCCTTCCACTCCCACCACTTTCCAGTTGTTTCTCTTCATTATCTCCCAGCTGTGTTAGTAACAGCAAAAAAAAAAAAAAAAAGTGCCCCACTAATGAACCTCTAATTAAAATAGAGAAAAGAGCCTCAAGCAGAAGGTCAAAAGCGCTGGGTATTTAGCAGGGAGTCATGCTTACACACCACACTGGAGTATCAGGCTTTTTGTGTTTCATTTTCCAGGTAGGATTTACCAGAGATTTGCCTTTCTTCCAAGTACTGAAACATTAATGTCACCCTTTCAGAGCTCCAAGTTGATGGGGCAGCTGAGAGAGCTGTTCTTGTTCATTGCTGGAGCCACTGCTCACAAGACACATGATTTTTAACCATCTGGCCTAATTCTTGCTCATCTGTTACACATTTCTATGGAAGCAGAAGTAGCAGCCAACGGCTAACACCTGAATGCTGTTCATTTGTTCCTAGAGATTTCACCCGTAGCTGCTGATGGGGCAGCTCTCACAGATCAGAGCAGGCAGTGCCTCATGTTGTATGGTGCTGATGCAGACGGGACATAAGTTGACCAGGCCCCTGTCACCTCCTCTGGTGTAAGTGGGATTTGAGGCAATGGAAACTGCACTAAGTGAGATTCAGCTCAGTAGGAAACAAACAAACAAACAAACAAACAAACAAACAAAACAGGTCAAAAAAGCCTTGCCCCTGCTTTTAGAAGAAAATATTTATTCTGCTGGGTCAGACATGCCAACATCATGCTGCAATGCATTTTTGATCTACCATGCTTGGCTAGAAAGCAGAGAAGCCTGATAACTGAGTGGGAAATGCAAACAAATGTGAGTTACGAAAACAACTGAGATGAATGAAATCATCACAGCATGCAGAGGAACCAGCCTTCTTCTTGCATGTATTATTCCATCCACACGTAGAGGCAGCACTGCAAATCTCACGATCAATTTATACTTTCTCTTTGTAATATAATAGGATATAATTTTTTTTATCTTGTACTCCCACAGTACCGTACCTTTAGTATCATGTCTCCAGGCAGCAATCTTCCATCTCTGGCAATTACTCCGTCTCGATAAATATGCTGTATAATAATGTGAACCAAAGGAGTCTCGCTGCCTCCCACAATCCTAATGGCCAGGTTCTCATGGGGATCAGTCCGGTTGATCTTAATGCAGGTGATTTCACCATCTGGAATCAGGTGATACAATCTGGGAAAACCTGGAAATGTACATCGTAAGGTATTTATATGACATCTTGGCTTTGCTTCATTAAAACATGCACCATACGACTTCAAGTACCTGTCAGTTACCCAAACTAGGTTTTATGCATTGATATGATATATACTACATGTGGAGCAAAGGAAATGTATGTTTGCTTTAGTGAACTTGAAGGGATCGTTTATAATGAATATATTCAAGCTTCCTTTCTATTTTTTCCCCCTCAAAACACAGCTTCAAACACTTGATACAATCCAGACAGATGAAATGAGCTTAAGAAAAAAAACACAGTTATGTGTGCTAATATTTTAAGGGAACAAAATACGTTTTTAGCCACCAGAAACCCCTCTGAACCAGGTCACACCTCCTCACAGGCCCTGTAGAATATGGGCATAGACAAGCCAACAAACCCTGGTGGTCTGTGCTGCAGTGGGCTGCTGACTTTCCTCACTGCTAGCATCTCAGACTTGTCTTGTAACAGCCAAGGAAGCTTTTTTTTTCTACCTTGAGCTTACAGAAAGGCAAAATTACTTTGGCAATCCAAAGCAAACAGCAGTTTCCCTACCAGATCATCCTCTTTACATCATCCTTGTAGTCTAGGAAGCAAGAATATCTGGCTGTTACTGCAAAGGATCTGTATGAAAACCAGTGTAGATTCAGAAAGTGGAATTTCAGAGGTGATCTGATAGATCTTCAAAGAGGTACACAAGCAAAAGTACTGCTGCTAGCCAGCCAGCTCTACCAGATCTAACACAGACTTATCCCAAACCTTGTTAAGAAATGTGAGTTCAAATGAGCACACATCTGCTGCCATTGGTGCAGGAGGTGACATTTCCACAGTATTGCCCATAGCCTTGAATAAATCCACACAGACTGGGTGGTATTTTCACAAATCTGTCCTGTGCTTAACCCAGACACCTCAACACTCTGCTGAACTGGACTCTTCATGCACAAAGGATGAGCCACTCTATTTTCAGAAGCAGTCAGCCCTCCTGAATGAATCAGTTTTCCCAAGATTTTTCACATTTTATGAACCTGTGGGGTAGAAGGGAATGATGCTGACTGCTCAGCTGCAAGGGAAGATCTCTGCTGGCATTGGCAATCTAAGTGTGAGGAAGAAGGATCAACTGTGTGCGGGCATCCTGTTTTTTATTTATAATGTACTGGAGGAGTGTGTCCCCTTCCAAGGCCTACTTTTCAGCTGACGTGTTTGTCTGCACAGCACGTCTTGGGCAATTAGAAATTTTAATCCACGCTCAACATTGAGTAAAGTTCAAGTAAAAGCACTACGGAGCTGTCTAGTACAGGCACATCAGTCCTTAAGTGCCTTGTGCCTCTCATACGTGACAGAAAGCTTTTGAATTTCTGGTATAAGAGTCCACATCTATATGAAAACCTGTATGTAGAAAATGAAGTTCTAACATTTTTTCAGTAGTGTATTTTAGAAATGAAAGTATAGCAATTGCAACTGAATAGCAGAAAACTGTTAAATGAAAATTAATAGAACAGTATCAGAGACAGAATAAGTATTTCCTACTACAGAATTATCAGACAACAAACCAGAAAGGCACCAAAAGTTCCTGGGAGGGGAAAGAAAGAGCAGGAAAATAAAACCATTAATAAATACCACGTTGAATCCCTTACCACTTCTTGATCATACGCTCTTCGGGATGGGAAGCTGTCTTCCTCCACGTCTGTAAAAAGCACCTACCGGTTGCACAGACTTCGACTTTTGTGGTTTTATACAGAGTTGACAGGCAGTGAAAATCTATCTAGATAATTACACAGCTGTACTCAACCTAATATCCAAGGATCACTTAATTACACTCTTGTAGCGCTTTCTGCAGCTGTACTGATTTGCTTCAGAGTTGTACACAACTTTTAAGTCTCAGGACAGGAAGGTGTGTTGTTCCCCCATAGTCCTATACATTCCGAACATTATTTGCCCAGTTTGGAGCTTGTTTGATACCTCCTAGTCTGAAGGTGGACTCATACCATCTAAAGGCAGGCCTCTATCCCAAATGCCTAATTTCCTATGCAGTGTATGAGCACCCAAAGGAGCTGCTAAACTCCCACCACTGCTATGTAAGAAGACAAAATCAATTAAGTGATGGCTCAGTGAGGTGCTTAAGGCCAGATGACACAAATACTCCTCAAAAATCACTGAAGGCTTTGTCCCCATGCATATTTTGTACTCTCAGGGTAGCTCTAAGGGTTTACATAACTAAACTACAAATGATAATCCAGACCCTCAAGTATTCTTCTCTGCTCGAAAATGGAAGAAATAAATATTCCTACATATTTTGCAAGCTATCAAAACAGTCCGATAGCAGAACTGCTCCCACTTCCCTTTGCATGATGATTCAGCTCAGGTTGTAACAGATAGCACTTTTTGGCTTAGGCACTCATTCTCCTATACTTCAATCCGATTTTTTTTTTTTTTTAAATTAGCTATTTCTTGACCATAGAGAGCAGATTGAACAAGCTGCTGATACACTCATGTTATATCAGTCTCTAACTATCCCAGAACAAAACCAGAGCAATGTGGCAGTGAACAAGACCTATCACATATGTAAGATAAAAATTTATGTAAGTTCTTTTGCTTCTTGAGCATTGCTTTAACTGGTTTAGTAAGTACTGCAGTGGCATTTGGCTTATTTTCAATGTGACTTTATGCAGACCCTTTGAAAGAATTTTTAATAAAGAATTTCCTTCTAAAGTGTGCAGTCTGTGACAAAACAAATCCTCCCGCAGCATTTTTCTTGCCAGCGTGCAAGTCACCAGGTTCCTCTTTCCGTAGGATATACTGCTTCTCCTCCCAGGTTTGATTTATTTGTGTTCTTTATTGAATATAATTAGTAAATTGTACATTTTTCTTCTCAGATGAGTCAAACATCAAAATAACTGGATGACCACTTAATTTCTGATATCTTCATTAAAGATTTGCCTCTTATTTTCAACCCAGACGTACACATGGATGTTTGCATAATCAACAGTTTAGATTACCAAGAGAAAAAGGCAACTGACTATTTTAAAAACTATATGTTTGAAAAACTAAATGTATAAAATACACGTATACATATATTTTGAATAATAAAATTTGAGGTAGCTTTTTCATCAAACAATCTGCATATATTGCATGGAGGCTCATTAAAACATACCTTGCCTGTTTTAAGAAAATGCCACACCTGGAAACGAAGTCTTTGACCTGAAATTTTGTATTGTGTGCACTATCTCCAGAAGAGATGGGCCCTGCTCCAGCACCGGGTTACCCACAGTGAATGGGAACTCAGCAGGTCTCACCAAATATAAGGGGTCTGGCTGGGCTAAGAGCTTGCACCACTCACTTGCATGCATCCTACTGCGGGGCTGGAGCATCAGTTTGCACAGACCCCATTTTCCAACCCTTTCCAGCTCTTAATTATAGTTCTCAGTTCCCTTTGACCAGGTTTTCCAGAGCAGGAAAACCTTGGAGTATTGCATACCTTTCTTTACCATTTTATATTTCCAGTCCTTAAATATTGAAGCGCTGCTGAATCTAGAAAGAAGTAAATTTTCTGTCTTGTTTTTGGTGACTCTTGCAGGTCTTTCCACCGAGTGTTGTGTTTTTGTTGCAGGGATTGGTATGGAGCATTCTGAATCTGTCAATAATAACAAAATGTCATCTGCATTCAGAAATATTCTCTGTGCTTTTTCCTCAGGTAAAATTTTCCTTATATTAGAGTGAAATTTTATCTGTATTTCCATCAGAATAACAAATAACATAGGAGAGGCCAGCTTTACCCATTAAATTCCGCTTGTCAGATACAACACAGGACCTCACGCAATTATTAGTACATTAGCTGTGAGACTGTAATAGGCGCTTTTAAGTACACTTAATATTTTAGCCCAACAGTTTACAGTTCTTAATGTCAGTGTTCCTCCAGGTCTTGGGTTTCAGCTGATTTCTGTGTGTACAGTCCTCCTTCTGGAAGTGCCATCAGAACAACAGCTGCCTCCATCCCCACAGCTCTGCTCAGTGTGTCTGCTATGACACTTGGCTTCAAAACAATCCAAGGTCACTGTGAGCACATTTTCTGTCTCACGTTGCCAGTCCTTGCCCAGACCAAAATGTCTGGCTGAAGGGAAGTGCTGGCTGGAGTCCCCAGAGCTTTGTGTGCTTACAGCCCACCTTCATGAATCCATCTATCTGTAGGGATAGCAAGCGTTCAGGCACCTGGTCATCACAATTTAAATGAAAATGGTGTAAACTATTCTTGGAAAATATGTGTGTCTGTGAACATCACTTGAATCAGTGTGGGGCTTTGTTCTGCAATTCTTCCTTTCCAATAAATTTCCAGTTAGCATTTCATTCTCCCAATGGCTTGCTGTCATTCTGAAAATAGCAGTGTTATTCATTCCATTAATTCTCCAGGGATGCTGGTCCGATGCACGGGGCAGGTAGAAGGCAATGCCAACTACAGTGTCTTTCATTTTTTCTGTATATTCCTCTTACTGAAAGAACTAAAATGACATTGTCATAGAGTTGCCTCAAGAACTGTGGCTCTTTTATTTACAGCAGGAGAAGTCTATCAGTTTACCTATCTGCAGTGGAGGAAACACTACAGAGCCAACCTCATCCACTTGAAAACTGTCCAGCTCACCATCCTGGGGGCAGAGTGCTTTCAACCAGTTGTGTAATATTTCTAGCAGCCGTTTTAGGAAATTGGAACTGCAATTTTATCAAATTTGGGAAAACAGGAACAGTACTAATGTAGCTTTCCTAGGGCGAAAGTTGAGCTGATGCTGTCTTGTCCTGAGGGTGGGAAAGTCACTTTGTTTTCTTCACTTAAGAAGTCTTATTGCCATGGAATAGTTGAAAAAGACCTGGCTCTGGCACCTAGAGCATTCTGCATTTCACTTACCTTCTTTTTCTTCATGTGCCTTTCCAAAACACCAAAGTATTTATAATATCTATCTTACACATGCATATGCATATATATGTAGACATACACACACAGAAAACACAGCTGGGCTCCAACTGAACAGCAGGAGGGAGGTACACCCACACAACAGCAGTCTGCTCTGTGAGCCTGCCAGGGTTGCCTTGGTCTTGACTGCTGCAAAGCAATAACAGATGTAGCACTGCACCAGCCCTGGGACTAAGAAGAATCAGGATGACTTTGAACTGCATTTGACATCCTCAAGCAATCATAAATTCAATTTATTTTACAATGACTTGACTGCAAAATGGAACTGATGACTGATTTTGAAAACCAGCAGCATGGCTCCCTTTTACATTAAAGAGGGTTTTGCAATTGCATTCTCAAATTCTTTCCTCCTAAAGAGTTAGCTGGTTTACAACTTGTATTTGTAGATCAGCATGAGTAAAGAGTGTATATATATAATCTTTCTTGGAAATGAATTTAAAGTGTGATGCCAGACTAAGAGTACAGTGATACAAATAAGCATGGCAAAACCGGAGCAGTCTTTGCTCGGAGATATTTTATCATTTAACTAGATTGTCAAGGTCATTTACACTACTAGATCCAGTCAGAAGATATCACATCTTAAATGCATCACTGCCGGGAGGGTGTCCCTGTCAGTGTCCCTCACTTCTCAGAATGAAACAATCTCTTTTAAACTTCCCTAGCCTCTACTTCAGATCTGGGAAGCCACAAGTGACATTATTCTCTGGTAATTTGCAAATGATCAAGTTATTAAAAATGAGAAAATCTTAAGCTCTTCTCCACCTAAACATTTTCTCTTCACTGTTCACACTTTTCATGCACTTTTAACTTGTACTTTTTTTTGGACAGTGAATATTTTTCTACTGAAAACATCACCATACGCAGAGAAACAAAGAAAGCCTGGATCACTTAAATCCAAAATGTGTGTATACAACGTTAGGTTAGGTGAATCAAACCACAGGCTGCAAATGGAAATCATGAAGTCATTTTCACAGCAAAGGACTCATACCAGCTGCAGGTGTAAGACAGCACTAGACTGTAACTATTCTCCTGCTGTGATTACATTAGAAACACAGTATAGATATCATACTTTTCAGTGTCTTGGGGTAGCAAAGGAGTTTTCCAAACCCAGCACTACATTCAGCTTTTAGGTTAAGTCCAATCATGGTTATTTGGATGCCATTCCTCCCCCATCAGGATTGACTTTTGTCTTGCATCCCTGCAGGGATACTGCAGTTGAGCACAGGCCCAGCAGAGATATCAGCTTCATATTAGAGTTACCTCCACATGCTTCAGCAGGCAAAAAATTGATGTGGCAGCAGAAATCCATGGCGGCTGCTGCTTTTGGGGACAATACACAGGTACGCATTACAGTTTTTGCTTTCAGAGTTCTTTTGAACAAAATAGAGGCAAAACACAATAAGCAGAGATACCTGAACCGAGATGAGGAAATTCTAAACATGAGGGACAGGCAGACTAGTATTAAATAACTGCAGAGCAGACTGCAGCTATCCTTAACAAGTAACCAGCTCTGACCAGGAGTCCAACTGCAGACTGCTTGGAACAAGAGAGGGTTTTAAAAAAACAGGAATAGAATAAAACATATGGAACTGGAGAAGAAAGCAAGTGCCCAGCTGGCAGGATGATGATAACTGCTACAGAGAGAAGTATATTCATTTCTTCTTCCAACAAGAAGAGACAGAGTGCCTTTGAGATGCACAAAGCACCTGCTGCAAAGGACTAAACAGAGATCCTTGTTAAAGTTATATTTGTATTGCTGCAAGTTACTTGCCTGTGTTTTTTTAAAGACCAAATTCCAAAACAGCCTAATCAAAATGCATTCTTTTCATATGTAATTAATACTATCATTTGAGTACCCAGCTTTCATGAGCTCATGCGTACGAGTAACTGCTCATTAAGCAATTACATGTCTACCTGTTTTTTCCAGTGCAGTAGAATATATCTGGAATTTTACGGGCATACTTGGTGCTGAATAATGACATCACGAGCAGAATCAGGTACAGAATGACATCTTTACAGAGAGTGCCCCTCCAGGGGACCATTATATATCCCTTAAAAAGAAGACAGTGCTTTTCATTCTGCTGGAAATATAAACACCAGTGTCACCTTCACATCTACTTCTGTTACCATCTGGGTTACTGGACAGGTGTTGCTGGCATCCAGATCCCCTCATGATCTCTGGACATGAAACCAAGTGGGACTACTAGCAATGTCCACTATAAGCCTAGGTAGAAAGCTTTCCATGCCTGAGCCTGAAAATTGTTTTTTGTAAAGCACAAGCCTGAGAAATTCAGGATTTCAGTGTATCTGAAGAAGGACAAGATTTGATTACAGTAAATGAGAAAAATACCTGTTTCCTCAAAGATGGCAGCAGGCAACTTATTTACGAAGTTTTACCAGGGAATCTTTAAAAAATATTTGGTAAAGTTATTAACTATATTTCCAGGTCAAGAAGCAGAATCATATTATTTTTATGGAAAAGTTTCATAGTTTTGAATTATCTGGCTTTGTTTTGGTTACATCAGGAAAAATCCGGACAAGGAGAGCAATGGTCAGGAACACAAGAACTATGTGGAACTCCTCTGAAGCAACAAGCAAGGAAAGCAGAAGAGATATTAAACACTGTTATCTGATTTTAGAATAATCCTGCCTAAGCACAACATTTGGCATCATTTTGTCCTTATTTTCAGTGGGTTTCAATGACAGCATGACATATAGAGCAAAGCGAAGTTGACTCTGTTGCCTTCTTAAAGCCTTTACCTTGGATTTTTTATCTGGGAAGAGAGCTGAGGTGCTGAGGCACCAGACAAAGGAATAAATGAATTCAATTAGGGCCTTGATTAAGATGATGTTTCCCACTCTACCATCACTTCCTCTTGATGCACGAATGCTAATGTTGGCTTCGTAATTACGATCCAAAGCAATTAGTAACATTTGCTTATTGCTTTGAGAATGCCAAATGTTAAAGTGTTACTGCTTGCCAGACCTCTCATCTTTGACAGATGTCAGGGCAACTTGCCTTTTCCCCCAGCTGAGAGCAGAGCATTCTTACCTCATCACCTGCCTGGCTGAGGCAACACAGATCTATCATCAAGGACCCTACAGAAGTGCTGGGATAATTTCAGTGCTTTACTCTTTTCTACTGTCATTCCACTGGTAATTTCTAGTGGTTCATAACCATTAGCAGGAACTTACGAGATTTCCATAATGTGTGATCACTGTGATCTGTTTGCTTTAGGGGGAAAACACACACATGCTGGCAAAACCTCTTGAACTAAATGGCCAAATGACCCAAAAGAGCAAATCAGCAGCAGCTCCAGTAACAAGTCCCAGACGCTCAATCCCACATCCTGTGCATTAGATACTGGACCAACTGTTGCACATGGGCAGTTACCAGCACAATCCTACGTGAGGTCCCACACACTTCTGCTTTCCTCTTCCCTGCCATTCACTAAAAGCTTTTTTAAAATAAGGAAAAGTTGAGTTTTCAGCTTTCTTTTAATCATGCGCACCCACAAAATGAAATACATGTCAACCATGGACAGCCAGCTCCAACATGCATAGGGTCCTCTGCCCCATTTAAGTGAGAACACAAGGAGAACAAAGCATTACCTTCTTCTCCAGCAGCGGAGTTTCCAACAGCCTCCCTTTCCTGGTCAACCTGGTTGGAAACCGCACTTCCACTTTTTGTCCTTCGAAGAACACTGAATGCCTTGTTTATTTTTTTAAAAGATCTGCTTCTTATAGTGGAGCGTTCAAAGTGTCGAGCTGCAACAGCAGGAAAAAAAATCAATACGTTTCAACAGTTCCAGACCCACATCATTTCTGCATCCTTTGGCAGACGACAGAGCAAAACAGCAACACTTTGGTGTCATGACTCCAAGACAACACCCACCAGCATGGAGATACAATTATCCTATCCCTGTCCCACACTCTGGCACTGCCTACTCTGCCAGCCACATGCAGACATCTGTACCTGCAAGCATGGCAGTGTGGGAGAAAATAGCCCTTGGCCAGGGCAGAATCAGCAACAATCCAGAGAAAAATGTATAGAAGAGGAAGAAATGCTGCCCTTCTCAAGCTACATAAGTTAGATCCCCCCCCCCCGCCCAAAAAAATCTAGAAGTTGTTGCTGAAAATTTTAGTTGAATAAAAATCCACTACTGCCTCAAAACCCTGCAGTGCTTCCAATCTGCCAACAATAGCCAACAGTTTGATGACAAAAATTCAGAGATCATCAGGTGGGAGGGACCTACTAAGTCACATCTTCTAACTTGGGTAAGACAATACAAAAAAAATCATAATAGCTTCAAAACATTTCACTCTCCTTTCCATCCTACAGAAGATATCGTCACGGCTGTTGCTGCTCTCTCTTTGAGCTCTGCATGCTCGCCAAACATTGTAATCTAATAATATAACATTCCCCCAAACCAGACTGCGGCTTCTAAACTCTGGTGGGATTTAATTTCATCCTGATGTTCTTGCTCTCCCCCTTTCCATCTCTCTCTTGCTGCATGCACAGAAGGGGATAGTGCTGCTTTTTGTTTAATCTTCCTTCAGCCCTTCATCCATTCTCCCAACGCAGAGCTGGTGCAACACAAAGCTTGTGAAACACAGTTTTGGCTTCAGAGACTGCAAACACAAGATTTGACCTCACTGTTAATACTTCTATGTCAACCATATTTTTCAATCATTATGCTCATCAGAGCCAGGCGCTATGCTATGCCACAGGGTGAAGAATCAAGGCAAGGAGCATCTTGTCCCTAACTGCTGTTATTTCAGCAGGAGCAACAGTTCTGAAGTGCACCTCTCTGGGAGTCTGGCAAACACTCCCCAAGCTCCCAGAAACCTCTTATCATCTGTTTTACTGTAAATACTTGTCAACTGCCGAACACAGTACCCAAAAGATTTTTGCGTAGATGCCATCACATAGTCTGTAGGGACTACTTGGGCCACCATTTTTTGTTGAAGCCACTGTTGCACCATCTCCCTGGCACTTCACACACCCCGAAGGAGCTGACTTGCCTAAATAATCTTTCTTGAGACCCGCAGTTTGCCTGTGTGTAGCAAGTCTTCAGATTAATGTTGTCCCTGGATAAGAAAATTTGCTTTTCACCTGAAATATATTGGGCCACTGAAGGCCCATTTGGAAAAGCCATTTCAAATTTTTCTTTAAAAAAACAACATCCTCCACCAACACGCGTTTCATAGAAAACAAATGCTGGAAGAGGCCACCAGGCTCCTAAACCAACCCTTTGGGTCCTTACTTCTGTTGCGGTTGCTGCAGTGCAGGTCCCTGGGGCCACTGCCCTACTGGCTGTCCTCTGAGGTGGGGCTGAAGGCTGGGTTCACCAGCCCTGGCTCGTCGGTCATTAAGGCGATGGCTGCAGCTGCGGAGAGCTCGGGGCCCAGAGCAGCTACCGCCAGGCTGGAGCTGCGGTCCGGGGAGCAGTCCTGGGAACGCCGCTTCCGCTCCTTGGTAAGGCCATAGTGGGATGCTCCTTTGCATCTGAGGAGAAGGTAGGGAAAGGAGACATGATTATAAACTGTACTGAAATGTTGCCTATTTATGGCAGTTGGCCAGTTCTGAGGAATTACTCAGAGTGCAAAATGTGACTGTCACAGTGGATGATGATATATGGGCATGGATCAGGAGGAAAAACGCCAGTCATGTCCTGTTAAACAGTGAAGAAGGGAAACTGTTCTCCAAATCAGCTGAATTTACATGGGAAGTCTACTCCAGTCAAGAGAATAAAGAGAGTCGCAAAGAAAACTGCAGGCCCATAGTACCATGTATAAACAGTTAGTGTGGGTGAAGAAGGACCCATGAGCAGGTGGCTCGTTACACCACAGACTGCAGACTATAATTTTCCCCTTGCCTCTGGTTAATGAAGGAGAGCATGGTGAGCTATAACAGCTTCTTAATTTCTACTGGCTGAGTAAAAGGCATCTCACCCTGACCCACGCTCTGGCCAGCTTGCCAGGTCAGCAGGCAGTGACACCAGGAGCCTGGCACTACACTCTTTCATCCTCTCCAATCTCAAGGCTTGTTCTAAAACAATTCCAGGGAAAAATCCAGCTCCTACATTCTGACCTGGCTTTAGTAGTGACAAAATCCTCCATTTCTGATGGAGAGGATTGTACTCCCAGAAACAGCCAACTTGTGACCCCAGCTGTCTGCTCTGGGCTCATCCTAGACAGCAAGACTGGGACAATGCACAGCATTTCCTTCTCAGACTTCCTAAAGACCATCACTCCAAGCAAATTAAAGATTACAGTGCTCTTATTGGTTCAATATTTAATTAAAGCTATAAAACAACCAAAGAAACAGGGTGGCCCAAGGAGACAGCACCTGTGACTTCTCTCCAGCATCATCTTTGTGCCCTGTGCACCCTCTAGAACCTCATTTACCACGTTAAAAAAGAATCCATCTTTTAATCATGACCTAATGAGCTTGGCCTACTATTTGCTGCTACAATTCTCTCTTTCTTCATAGCAGATGCTAACTGATGACTTTCATAAAAAATACGCTGCAGGATGAACTCACAGAAATAGCTGCAGAAATCCTTAGGGATAGAAAGCTCTTTGTAATATATGGCATGCACAAAAGGCAATGCATAATACATACCGTACACAGTGCTAATGGGTTAAGTGTCAGAAAAAAAGTAGTATGCTGAGTAGAGGTCTTGGGAGAGAGATGATTTATGGAAGCAGTGCCTGGGACAGAAAGATGAGATGAGGATGAATCGCAGAGCTCTCTATGTCAGCTTTGGAGCAGTGACTTAAATTCTCTTACAGTATTTGCTTTTTAAGAGGGAATTAAATTAAAAACTTTTTTAAGCATTGAATTATGATTTACCATCATTTACCTCATACCACTTTGGATAACTTCCCTCTTACAGAGGAAAAAAAACAATCTGTATCACACTGATGCAGCTGTGTGGGAGCTTTGTACATACTTTAAGCTTTTGATGGGAATGCCTGTGGCGGAATCTATTTCTAAACCCTTTCATAAGCAAAAAGATACATCTCAAAAGAAAATACTCCCCTGTGGAAAATAGAGTTGCTTGACTATTTCAAAAGATCAACAAGAGGACATTTGGGGCACCTATTCCAAGACAAGGCTGTGAAAAGGGAGGAGCCCTCCTGCCTCCATTGCAGTTCCTTCTGCCATAAACAAGGTCTAAATTCACCACTTGCTTGAGCTCTGTCAACCTGCACGTCCACCAGCACCTTGCACCCAAAAGGACAGGCATGATATTCTCCTCTATTATTTTCCTTGCCAGTAAAGGTTTGGTGGCTATTGTTGGGGAATCAGCCCTGTGAATGAATCCTAAAAGGCAGATCCTTTATTATTTTCATTAGGTTGCATGAAGATCAGCATGAAGCATCTCCTCCCGTGTAACTAGTGACAAGACTAGTAATAGGCCATAAGTTGCGCCAGGGGAGGCTCAGTTGGATATTAGGAGAAATCTCTTCTCTGAAAGAGTGGTCAGGTGCTGGAATGGGCTGCCCAGGGAGGTGGCTGCGTCACTGTCCCCAGAGATGTTTAAGAAATGTTTAGATGTTGTACTAAGGGATGTGCTTTAGTGGGGAAATATTGGTGGTGGGGGGTGGTTGGACTAGATGATTTTGGAGGTCTTTTCCAGCCTTGATAATTCTATTGCTCTGTGATCAGAAGGGGCTTCGTGCAAAGATTTCCCCATGCAGCTGGAGGGTCCAGCTGCTATGGGTGCCCATCTGCTCGGTGCTGCTGAAGACTTCACTTTTCCATGCAAATATTCACTTGCTGCTGCTGGCTGTGCTACAGACACCTGGTCACCAGCATCTGTCCAACTGCAGGAGCAGCCTTTGAATGCAGAGAGAACTGACAAAGTTTAAGATGTGGCTTATTGGAGAAGACAAGTTATCATGACACAAAGCACAAAGCATATCTTTCTAATTCTGCCAGAAATAGTTAAAAGAGAACCAAAGCTCTTCAAGCATAAGCACTGAATCTATTTCTTAAATAACCGTGGCAGGAATAAATGAACACAATGCAAGCCTTCTTTCTTCAGATTAACACAGTGTCCTTGAAGAATGAAAAAAGTCCTCAAACTTGTAATAAAATCTGCAACACCATCTCTTCACTTTCATTGTTTTCCTTGTGCTGACACTGCTCTGATAACAGAAAACAGAAAAAGACAACTGTCTAAGTGGAATCATATTTATAGTGTCTCAGCTACGTTTTTCCATATGGTTGGGTTTGGCTCCCAGAAAAGAAAGATCCATAAAACAGCTACATGCCAGTACTAATTATCTCCTTCACTGTGATTATTAATCAGCTGCCTGATTTACAGCTGGAGGAGAGGGATGGAAATCCCAGCAGGATACCTGACTAACGGGGGCAGCCCTAGAGTGAGCCCAGTGCTGTCTAGTGGCCAAGGTGAACTGCAGATTTATGTTCCTTCTCAGTTGCTCTGGACAGACGGTAATTCCATGCAGCCGCCTGATATCGAAATGATTTGAAGGCCGAAAGCGAGAGATAAAAACAGACAAGAAAAATGTGTAGTACAGCCCATGATGTTCAAGTTGTGTCTCTAGGTGTGTATGGGAAATTCAGAAAATGGTTTCTTCTGTTTGCACAACCCATTTTGTCAAGCAGCAGCGTGCCATCTGAAATATTGGCTGCGTGATGGTTATCCTCTGTGTGGGGAAGGATTGCTCCCTCCTGCTGTGGCAGCAAATCCAGGGGGGATTGGAGCCACAGCTCTGCTCATTCGCTCCATGGCCTCTGATAAAACCCAGGCCAAAACAGCTTCAGTATAATAGCTCCCTTCTGATCTTACATTGCAAAAAGCCTCCCACAAACTGTTCTTGGAAGGCCACAGTGGCTGCTGAACCTTCACCCAGCGCTGCAGACCTAGCTCCAGGGCTTACAATGCCTGTGCCTGGCTCTGCATGCGAGGGGTCCTGTGGTCCCATCCCCAGTGGTACCACGTCCCAAGTGCTGGAGTGAGGGATCCAAAACCTCATGTCTGCCTTAACTTGGTCTTACTGCTTATCAAAACAAGCTTTTGCCAAACCCACAGCCAACAGAAACTTTTCCAAGTTATTTGCAAATTCAAGTGAAATAAGTAGTTTTAAAACAAGGATGCATCTCCCTTGCAAAATCTCTAACTCACACTGTGGAGCAAGGAGAGCTGGAAAATGAAGCTGACCCCAAGGACTTCCATCATCCTGGTGGATGCAGGGGCAAAACATAAAGGCAAACAAGGAAAACTTCACAGACATTTCATTTCTAGTGATGAAAATATACTAAAATTATAGGCCAAATACATATATTTATAACACATGTTCTCTCTGATAAACGCCCTGCCTTCTGTCTGTGCCACCTCTCAGGTCAGCCCTCCTCCCCATAGCTCACAGCTGACTGTCCAGGCAGGAGCTGGCAGCGGCTGTGGAGCAGCAGCAGCACGCAGCCGTGCTGTGGTACAAACATACGGAGCAGCAGCAGTCCCTGCCCATGTCATACCATGCTTCCCTGACCTCGCTCCCAGCGTTCTCATGTTTTGGTACTGTTTTGTTTCAACACAGCTGCGGCGGACACATTGTCTGAGTGCAATTAAGAATAATGTATACAAAGTACTCACGATTGCCCAGCAGAAGAAAATATGCATAATGGGCTGTCATCGCTGATCCCAAGCTAAGCCCTGATTAGGGCAGACAAGTATGTTTCAGCTATGTCCTCGCTGCAAGCAGTCTCATCCTTGTGTAATTTGGGCTCCACGCAAGCCAGGATCAGGAGTACCAACAGCGTACATCACACCCTGACTCCATCACACAGCCCCCCAACTGCTCCACTACTCCCACACGGATCTGTCAGAAAGGCTGATGGAGATACTGAAGGCCACCAACATCCTCGTAACCTCCCTTGTGAGGCTTCATGATGTGAACCTGCTGAGAGGAAGGCAGAGGGGATTTGAAGCAGTGTGGCTGCCTCACAGAGAGGTGCTGGCAGTTCCTGCCCCACGGGGACTGTTCACACAGTGAAAGACTACAGCCCAAACATAACCGAACACCAACCACATGGATTTCAGGCCAAAAGCCTAAACTCTAAAGCCTTCCAAAACTCCACCCTAAGCAAGTGAACTGACTTGGTCAGTCCCCAGGCAGAGCTCACTCCAACTCTCCTCATCTTACTTGTGACAATAGCACACCAGAAACCAGAGCCAAAAATGAAAGAGGAGTGAAAAACCTGAACTCAGACTGAGTCTGGAGTTACATACACATCTAAATGAAAAAGTAGCAAATGCATATCTCAGTTCCAGACCAAGAAGACCAGGCCAGAAAAATCAAAACAGTGGAGAGTGAAGGTGACCAATACCTGCTGCTTCTTGCACCCAATGGTGCTGTATTATCCTTGCTCAGAGAGTTGTGACTCTTGATCCTGAATAGAAAATTGCTTCTTTTTGCTCATTACAAATATCACTCCTGGAATCAAGGGCTTAACAGCTTAGTGTGTTAAAGCAATGTTTTTTTCCTTGGTATTTCTAAGTTCTTCTGCGGATTAATTTCTGCATGAATTCTGCCTCATAGATAAATTCAAGAAACTTATTTTAATGGATTTGCCTTTTCTGCTTTTTATAAAGGATTGTGTCACTTCAGGAGCATTCCTCAGACTACTGTGATCAGCAGGTATGGCAAGGAATGTCCTGTCTATACTAAACCTTCCATGATATCCATAAAGGAGTTGAGCAGTTTAAAAGCCAAAGCTTCAACTCCTGGATTCCTGTTTCCAACCACCATTTACTGACAGAAGGCTGTAAAAGCCATGTCTTAATATGAAACTAGAAACAGGCTCTTTTCTACAACTGCACCCAAATTTCATAGTAATGCCAGCAACATTTCCAGATGCTCACCACTGCTGTGCTATTCACTCCTTATGCACTTGGCTGTCCTCTTTCTGATGGCCACATGTATCATAGTGCCAGAGGCTTGCCATTTTGTTGGGTGAAAAAATGCTCATTTTTCACCCAAGTGAGAAATCTTTCACCTCAGTGTCTCAGTAACCACATCAACAAAATCCTGACACCTGGGGGACTTGCACAGTACATTAGGGTTGGCTGGGAAGGAGGTATGTGTTGGAGATTTGAGCCCCACAGCCTTCATCAGGTTGAGGAAGAGAAATTCTATCCTATGCTCCCATGAAAGCTGCTCTTTTCCCTGTCAGCACAGGGATAACCAAGATAGAAGTTCAGATGAGGCAAATGGCTTCTCTGTCTAGCTGTCACAGAGATGTTCTCATATTATTCTCTCTCTCTACCGTCAACCAGAGACCTTCACTAAAGTATAAACACATAGCAGATTTAGTGATCTATATTTCTGCATTACTGCTCTATAAATATTTATAAAGATCCTCATAACATTTATTTCTTTAAGCTAAAGCTATTTAGCTTAACTACTTTCCCACAAGAAAGGAAAAACCTCTCAAATATCTATTATTTCAGTTTAACTTTGCATATCCCTTGTACGGTTTCCTAGCTTATTGTTGTTGTTTGGTTTGTTGGTTGGTTTTTGCTCTTTTTTTTCCTGCTTTTTGTTTTATTGAGGCCATCATAATTCAGCAAACTCTGGAACTACCTTACTAGTGAAGCCTAAGGTTATGCTGTGTCCTATCTGTAAAGATCTGACCTCAGGGAAGGGCTGTCATTTTCACAACACTCTTGCACTATGAAACTGTCATATAAAATATATTTGCGTATTATATAAGGAACGTGTGCAGGCAAATCTGTATATTTACTCTTCCATGTCATCTATTCTGTATGAATCTGGGAGCACTATCAGAAAAAATATTCCTTAACTATAGCTCCTATCGACTGAAAATAAAAAGCTTTCTAAGCATATGAGGAATACGCACATTGAGTGTAGTTTATATCGACTGCGTTCATCATCAGCTACAATGATGTACTTTCCTTCTTGTGGCTTGGTTGCTGAGGACTAGGAGCAAGGAAGGCCAGAGATTCTGGCACACTCCCTTTAATGCATCCTGCACTGTTGAAGAATGGAAGAAGAGATGAGAGTTGAGTCCCCACAGTTCCCAAAGCTACAAAGAGAACAGAGTGCCAAAGCTAGACGCAAATCAAACAAGCAGTCTGCTCTTTGCAACAGAAACCCTATCCCCATTTTAAATTTGATTGTTTATACTGTGGGATGAGCCTCCAGACTTCCTATAAGCTTTCAGGACAGTTGAAAGAACTTGGAACTCATTTCTGTTCTTAAATGAATTGTACAGATTGAATTTCATGTACATGCTACCAAAGTGTCATGTAATATGTGGTCATGTTTAAGCTTCTTTTCTCCTTAACTTGAAAAAGCACAAAGTTGCCTTTCAACAACCAGCATTAGCTTCCATTATGAAATATGTAAAAACACCCATTAACCTCTATCATGGGAACAGAGAATTGGATGGAATAGGTAAACAAGACAAGTTGCCTGCAATTGTGGGCAAAAACCATGGCTGGGATTGTTGTGCAATGATCCCAGTTGTTGAGAGCATGTACAAATTGTTGGTCCAGATTGCATTCTCTCCTTCCCCTGAAACCTATTCCAGACCATTGCTCTGTCACTGATGATTTTGAAGCTACAGCTGTACTGATTTCTCTTCAAGATTCATGCACTGTTTCAACTTCTAGTCTTATGCCTTTTCACTAAACTGCAGCTGTGTTACTCGTAGGGAAATGAAGCTGTAAAATGGTAGGGTCAGCTTGGATGGGCACGTCAGCACATAGGCTGGAGATGTTGGCTTCTTTTATTGATTAGCACAGCTCCTGCATCTTGCCTGGCACAACCACTGCTTCACAGAAAATAATATGTAGAATTTCATTTGTGGCTTTGCCCTCTATTGCTCCTCCCTGCCCATGCCCATGCCCAGGCCAGGAGAGCTCTGAGAAGTCCCAACAGCACAGGCAGTCTGCTTTCTGCTAGCATACCTTCCCCAGTGCAGCTCTTAAACCTAAAACCTGTAGAACACAACAAGACCTCAAGCAACAAAAATGAGGAATTACCCATAGCAAAAGATTGCAGCCTATTAGTTATTATTGGATCCTAGATTGCTATAAACAAACGTTCTTTGTCACAGGGAAGTTACTGGCCACCAGCATACAACCGGAATGGTCTTATGTGATGCAAAACAACAGCAATATTTATTTATGCAGAACTTCCTCAATTAAATACCAAAGTTCCTGAAGAGAAATCTAATAACTTTAAACATACCTCATGTATTCTACTCACGCTAGCTGACATAAGGAAGAAAAACAGAGTAGCAGCACACATGGCTAGATTTTCTCAGGTGCTTCGGTACCGCTAGAGCAAGGAACCCACAAGTACATGAGTAGGATATTCAGAGCAAAATGAAAGGGGAAAAAAAAGACACATGGAATCAGCATTTTTGAGACAGTAAGAGCCTGGAAACATTGTCAATGGCTTCTAGTGCTATTAGCATTCAACAGCTTTCAATGCATCTTCAATCCGATTGAAGTGTTATATGAAAGCCCTAAAGTACCAAAAACTCCTCTAGACAACAGCAACACTGGAGCTTGATTAGAACTCTATGGTGCTCCATCATTTTGCAGAATTGTATCATTTTCTATGCAAAACACTTTAAAAGCTTTAGCCTTTCTCTGCTCTCAAAGAGTAAAACTGGAACACTGCCTCAAAAGAAAGTGACAAAATGAAAATTTAAAACACACCCAAGAGCCTTCCCAATGGAAAACGCAGGTGTCTATCCATACTTCTCCATTCTTTAATATACAGACGGCACACGTGAGGGAGCAATGGCATACAACAGGTGTTAGCTGGTTATTTGGAAAGTAACATGATACTTGTCATCAGCAGCTGTCAGCTTCACATCTGATTTTAAGTCCACCCAGGATGGCAAAAAGAGCAACATGGATATTCTGCAGGCTACCTTGACCACTGGTTTTGCTTCCTACTATTAAAGCAATGACATTTTTTTGCAGTAGGAATTGAGACCATATACAATGAGAAAGCAGCAAGATTACCGAGTATTCACCTTATTTAGAATCTTAACTTAAAACTGAACCTGGGGAAATCAGAGTATTTGTACAAAGTTTTAGAAATATTTAATGTTGTTAAAATTAAGCTATCTGCGGCAAAAATGACAAGTAAAAGGACGAAGAGATTCTTAAGGCATTAAGATACTAAAACACATAAAACAATTCAATCCTTTACACTGTTTTCCAGTTTATATGGTTATACATATAATTAATATCAAGAATATATGCTGAACCTGTTGATTCATATGTTTTTCAAGTTTATTCAGTGTTTTGATCACTGGATTATATTCAACAGGCATAACCAGTCTCCCGGAACTTAGTATCTCAGCATTCTCTTCCCCTCCTATTATCCCCACCTATACTATAAAAAGTTTATGATGCAGTGTGTAAAATATGTTTGCAATGGAATGAGGAATTTTGGTTCATTAACAAGAGTGACAACGGGAAATGATATTATCACTGTAGGTTGATTCTTTCAATTATAGATAGAAGAGCCTGCCAGACAGAATTTTGTATTTACACATACTTAGCACACGTTTCTTTTTCGTATTACTTGACACATAATTGCATTTACCTTAGTATAGAATTACAATATCTGCTATGCCACAAACTCAGCAAGTGAGCAGGTTTGAGGCTTCTGTAGGTACAAAGCAGCGATACAAGCACACAAGATTTTAGTTGTAGAATACTTCAATTTCAAGGTTTTTTCAGCCCAAGACTTGGATTTACTAATATGCTCTTCACTGGAATTAGAAATTGCAAGAAACAATAGGGCTGTGGCCAGTAAATAATGAATACTGCCGTTATACCTTACTGACAAAATATGCCACAAAGGACCATCCACAGGTCTAGCTGTGGTGGCACTTGGCTCTGACCTCATTGACTTGAAAATCACATAAGGTCCCTTTTAGGTCAGCAAGGATATCTAAATTACGTCACTAACACATCTTGGTAAACACTGTGCTCTGAAATTTGCTTCCTTGTGGGTAAGGTCAGAAAAGCGACGTCTTAACATGCCTTCTCAGAAGTTGAAAAAACACAGAAGTGCCATTCAGGTGCCCATCCGAGTATTGAACAAACATCTCTGCCATCATAAGTAAGAAGCATTCCTAAGACATCACAGATGTTCCTCGTTTTAAAAAGCAGTTCTCCTCTCTTATCACATTCAACGTCTGATATTCAGCAAGGACCTCAAGTCAGTCCTGTAAGAAGTGAACTGCACGTGACTCATGAATCACTGTGTCTTACATAAAACCCTAAAAAAACATGGGCTCCTTGTAGGAGAAGGGAAAACATTTCCTGCTGCATCACAGAGCTTAGTTTCCAAGATTTCAGCCCAAACAAGTTTTGACACAGGCATAAGAAGTACAGAAGTCACACTGTTGACTAAGTATCTCATTGTATAAATTTCTGTGAGGAAAACATAGCCATCAGCACATTTTAATTCTCAGTCTTGAGAAACGCCATCCTGGCTCCTACTCACCCTGCCTCTGCAGTCCTCTCTTTGTGTGCATGGCTGGAAGAAAACGGACCAGGGGGAGGTTATGAGCCAGTTTTCAGAACAAAAACTTCCAAAACCCATCGAGTATCCTCACTGATTGTGGTTTTATGGTTTCCACCCAGTTGAATACAAGATGTTTCAGTGAGATGCTTCACCCTTCCATTAAAATAAACACATACTATAAAAACATTTAAAGACTCCAGAAAGTCCATATTCAGCCACAGCACAAGCATGGCTGGAATGTTGTTTACGGTCTTCTGAAAGCTCACACGGTAGGAAGTGCTCACTGTATGATGCTGTAAAAAATATGAAAAAATACTTTTCTCAAATCATCACTTTTTAATAGAACTATCAGAAATACTTTAAAACTTAATTCCTTTAGCCTAATCTGAAAAAAGCACAATCCACACAGCCTTCTCTCTCCACATGCACAGGCTGTGCTGTGCTTACTACCAAAAAAAACATTCAATAATACAGCAATGTGGTTTCACACCTGTTGTTCAGGGACCACTGTTAGCACTGGCTTGGCAAGGGAGGCTAAGAGAGCTTATGCCCTCACACCTCAGTTTTCAGGAGTGTTTTAAGCACTATAACACAAATTTGGATAAGGCTGATCCCTGCTTCTCCATTGGAAGCTTAGCCCTGATGCTGCAAGAACAGATTTGGAGAGATGGATTGAGCAAGAGGCAGCTTGATGCTATCACCAAATGAAAAACGGTGCCTGGGGAGGGGAAATCCGGCTTCGAAGGCTGCTGTGGCTTTTTTGTTTCAAGTTAGGATAATTGTAAGAAAAGTCATTGTCCTCTGTTAGTCCAGCCAGTATCTTGTGGGAAAACTGGCAATATCATCCACACAAAAGAGTCCTTCTTAGTTTTAAGCTGAAACTACAAACCTTGAAGCTTCATACACAAGTTGAAAACCTCCATAAAATCAGTCTTATTTTCTTCGACCACCAGGATACAACTGATGAATCAGTGGAGATAAAGTATAAACCATGGTGGAAGCAGAGATCCAAACCTGGACTTCCTCAGCTAAAAAAGTTGCTTTCATAAGTGGGTACTGTATTGTCAAGAACAAAAAATGGATTTCCCTGACAAAGGCAAATAGGAGAAACAGAAATAACTTCTACACCATATCTTACTTTTAGCCCAAATTGATCAGACTGTTGCTTCTTCATATTCATTAGCTTGTAGGTTCCATAGGTTTCTTCATATTATCCTCACGCATGGATAAGTAAAAAACAGGAATTTCACTCTTTTTGTTATTATTATTCAAATAAGAAATATTCATAGTAAGAGGTAGCCGTTTCCTACTGTCCCATTACAAAACACATTAACCTACCTACTCATTCTGTTAAAATACAGTACAGAGAAAAAAAAAAAACACAAAAATATTCTTTAGGAAGTTGCTCTTTTATTCTCCCTGTTACGCCACTGCTGCAATGGGAATTCCAATATTCAAGTCCTAATAAATATTTTCACTTTGGAAATTAAAATATAAGATTCATGCATGCAGCTGGGCAATTAGAACCTCACAGTCCTGGGCAGCAGGTCTGTAGAAGCAAACAGTGGGCATGAGCTGCAATCATATTCCTTCAGGTCACATAGGATTGCGGTCTTGCTCCTACTGTCCTAGAAGAGGGCACTACCTACTTGACCTTGATACTCCTTCAAAATGGGTCCAGGCTGCCATGCAGAAGACCTGAAATGAATCTGAGCTGCAAATGCTCTGTGACAGGTTATGGCATCTCAGTGACTCAGCCAGCCTCTGAGCCCGAGGCTGTTCCAGTGCAGGCTGCAATTTCATTAACGTCACAGTTTAAGTAGGCTTGGGTCTTGTTAGCTGTGATGATGGCCTCCTGAAGGAAAGCCAAGGTGGCATAGGAAATGATGTGGGCTTGTTATTGGCTCTTAAGGGGGAAAATTACAGTCTGTCTTCTTCAAACTGAGGTGACCCTGTCCCTTCTGAAGGGAGCTGGCAATCTGAATGCCAGCAGTGTGCTCATACTGTGCCTCACTGCCTGCTCATTTTCGCAGCAGTAGTATGACCCATGTCATGGTTCAAGGTGACCCAAGCTGTCACCCCATCAGGATCTCCAGCTGAACATCTGTGTTGGTGCCCTGTGGATGGCAGCTGGTGCCATTGGGCTTGTTGGCGACCCAGATCTAGACATATATAAACCAAATTCTACTCGCTTCATGCAAATATAACCCCTGCAGCCTGTCAATGCAGATGGCTAATCCAGCCAGACTGACCAGTTTTATAACACAGAATAACCTTACAGCTACAATAGGAAATTTTAGTCTAGTTCCAAAATATCTGCCCCCTCCCAGATACAGACATTAAAGATAACACTTTTTTTTACCTAGACAGACTAAACAAAACCAGCAATGCATTTAAATGTTTATACTAGCAAGTGAGACATCATTCTATTATTCAGTATTTTTTGCAGTTCCTCAGACCAGTATTTGGTAATTTACCATTGTCAGCTGGTTGTACCTTCTGAAGGCCGAAAATTTCCTTACATGTCTATGAAACAAAGTCAGTTGCTGGAAGGGCAAAGCCAGTTGCTTAGCACTTGGCACCAAGAGTTTATAAGGGTGCAAAATGCAAGGAGAAGGAATAGGAGGAAAAAAGGTTAAGAAATACCTAACAATTTAGTGACTGTAAACATAACAACAGCCTCACTATAAACCATTTTCTTATTTCTTTAAAAGCTAATGAAGATGTTACAGCCTTGTGTAGGAGGGTTTGACAAGTACTGGCGTTAAGGAGACCTTCCAAAACTGAGCACAAACAGTTGCACAAAGGTTAACCACAGCAGCCTCCAGAGATGGTGCTGCTTTACCGAGGGGCTGTCTGCAGGAGGGAAATAGATGATTCCTGTAGTGGTTGTGGAATAATACTGTAGCCACTCTATGTAGAAACACACGTCCCAGAACAACCTCCCCAGAGACATCCCTCTTCCAGAATAAGAGCATTCACCAGAGAAGCTTCCCTAGGTAAGAACAGCACAGTGACTTTATTACAGATTAATTTCAACTTAAGAGCTTCATTATGGATTACTTTCCTGTGTGCTCAAGCTATCTCTTTGGGAGAATGTCTGCCCTTTCTTTCCTGTCCCCATTTTCTGGGCACCAAATGGGAACTGAGGGAGCTCTCAGTGCCAGGTATATGTGTTCACTTCCCAATGTCATCTGTACCTCCAGTCTCTGCATCCAGAGCTCCTTTCTTCACAGTAGATAGAGGTTACGTATAGTCATGGTATCAGCACAGTTATGGCTTGTTTTCAAGTCTGCAAACATACCCATCCTTTCTTTAGTCCGCAAAGAATGTGGCATATTCAGGAACACACGTTCATAAGTAACACAAGGAAATGAAGCAAGATATCCTTTTGCCACTAGGGGAAAAACAGATCTTTTTTTTCCCCTTTACTTTGATAACTTGTTTTCTGTTAAGTAACATGTTTAAAGTATAATTTAAACAACACTGCTGTGATAAACTGGAGGGGAAAAAATGGTCTCCCAATTCAGTAGGCAGATGCTCTTGGCAGCATCCTTAATAAATGAACCCAAGGCAGTGAAAGGTGATTCACTTGACCAACTATGTCTAGTGGAGGTTCAGGATCAGTGAGGAGGTGACATCTTCATGAAGGAAGACACTGTAGCTCACTACATGTGCATAGAGGAGTAGGATTTCAAAAAGTCCTTGAGGTCACATTTGCACTATGAAGGTGTGTCTTTCTACAGAGTCACACTTGTGCTCTCGTTCAACAGAGAGAAATGGAAATCTGATCCTAAATGATCTTATGATTTATAAACCTGTTTTTAAAGTGGTGTTCATTATTTGTAAAGTTAGTCAGATCCAGGCTTCCTGAGCAACACTTTCCAGAAAAGATGATGGCGTGAAGAGCTGTTTTGGAGACACCTATTGTGCTGTCCACTGAGGGCAACTCCCTCAGTGCTTTCTTCTACTTCTCTGGCATTTCCAAAAAGAACAGCATGCTGCCTATTGTTCCCCTGCCAGGAGGTGCCTGTGGCTGTTACCCTCCCCTCTCCTCAGCCTCCTTAGCAAAGAGTTCTCCCTCCAGAAACTGCTGTTATTCTTTTGCTCTTTTTACTGTGGCAGTTTGGAGACATGACAGCGTCATACAGTGCCAGACAAATCCCACTCTCCAGCACTGCCAAAAAGATAAGGGGAAAAGAAATGCACAGAAACTTTCAGAATAAGGAAGAGCAAAACCATAAGATCTCAATTTTCCTGCGATCAACACAAAAATTTGTCCCTGTGCCTGGGCCATCAAGGAAAACAGAGATGCCAGAAGAACTTAGACTTTACCCTCATCTCTATGGTCAGCCAGAGGAGTGGGGAGAGGGATCCAGGATCCATCCCTAGCATTTAGCTACGTATTTCCACTCCTTCAGAAGCATTCTGTTAAAGTTCTTTCACCCCTAAACTTCTGTGACGATATGGATGACTCTGTAAAGCAGAGAGACTTTCCTTACTCTTGACTTTTAACTGCAGACCTGACCACACAGCAGTCATACAGGTCACTATTTTATCATAAATCCTTCTAGTCTCCTGAAAACATCCTCTTTAACAGGGTATTTCTGGTTGCTGTTCAAGTCACAGAGTTTCTGTCTGCCAATCCTGGAAGATAAATTTCAACAGCAACAACAAAAAACAGGAGAAAAGTCACAGTTTTGTAAGATCTGTTCTCATGCAACTACCACTATCGTAAGGGACAGAAAAGTGGAGTCTGAGGTTTGATGAAGCTCCCACACAGGGTGATTTTTTTGGAGGAGGTTTTTGTCACAGAGATTGCAAAGCAATTGTTTCAACCCATTCACCCACATTTTCTCAAGGGATGTTTTGTTTTTTAAGATTGCTGTTTTGCTAAAAACATTTTTATGTGAATCAGTGTGGTTAGAAATTCCTTTCCCCCCCAAAAATATTAGCTGGATCTCTGCTAATCTATCTCTCCCTACATACATAAAAACTAGATATTTGTCCGTGCACACAAGTCCTCATTCTTCCTGGTTCATTCAATGAAAATCCAGAGTCATTTGATGAAGCCAGTGGAATAAAATCTGTAAGGAATTGATCCAAAATCCTTCTATCTTCCATGACTTCCTCTATCAGAGTGCTGGAGTAGTAGATAGTGTAACAGCAAGAGACGCGGTCCTCAAACCAAACAATTCAACTAGGTAAGAGAAATTGAACTATATTACAATCCCTATATCCTTGGATTACTTTATTTTCATTGTTTGTAGTGGGTTTTATAGGAAAGTTTGCAATTCTTTTAAGGAATTCAGTCCAGGTGTTAATTTAACTGGGAAGAACATCAGTAGGTAAGATTTTAATTAAATGTCAGCTCTACAGGATTTTAATTAGATGGCAGCTCTGCAGCTGAGCTATTTGATGGCCCAGGTTAACCTATATTTATTCTAACAGGTAAATAAGTTCATCACACCTGCTGAAGTGAAGTTAATTAAAAAAAATTCCAATCTAACCCAGCCAATCCATAAATCTTCCTTTGTTTTTAGTCTTCAGTTCCACATGTTTTGCTGAAACTAAGCTCCACGGCTTGAATCCACAGTTTACCCATAATTTAATCCATAAATTTAAAATAAGAAGCATAACTTGCACAGAGTTTTGCAGCACTGAAATAGTGCAAGGAGACAGAAGATACATGGCTCAGCATGCTCAGCACTGTTGTAGTCAGCCACACAGGTCCTTGGCAGATCAAGTTGGCCCATTTCTTTTTCCCTTTCCTCCTCTCTCCTTGAACAACACAACACACTCTAAGGAATAGCTTTTTCACAGGCATCAGGAGCTTGGAGATGACAGAAAGGAATAGACTGGGCCTCACAACTGCTACAAGGTCAGGGCTGGGGCAGCTCAAGCAGAAGTATTTCTCCATGGACTGAAAACCCTGAACTTACCAAGTTCAAGTTACTTTGACGTTATGGATGGGTTATCTCCATTCACCCGTCATGGTTAAATCCAGAACCAGCAAAGCCTCCTTATTTGATCTTGTCTCTGTGTATTTATCACAGTAGTTAAAGGGGAGCCCGTTTCCAAGAGAGTCTTACAGTTTTAAGCAGTTCAACTGCTTGCTCATAGTGCCTGCTCCTCTTCCCTCCTCCAAATAGGAGAAACATGCTACTGTCATCTTGGGTAGTGTTTGAAGCCACACTTCCCTCTGACCTTGATCCCTGCTCACTGCTGTACCAAGCAGTTCATTGCTAAGCTGTGGGAGAGACAAGAATGGAGGTGTAAAGAAAACAAAACTTTAGAAGTAGCCAAGGAAAGATGAAGATTTAGGATAGACAGGAGCAGCAAGGCGGAAAACAGTTAAAGAAACCAAAACACAGCGTGACACTGGTCATGACGGAGACTGACGAGCGTTACAAGTCATGTCAATGGAACGAAAAGAGACACTCATGAATAAGGAGTTTCAAAATTAAATCTTCTCTCAAAACATATATAGGGCAGAAGCAGTCAATTCACGCTTGACAGGTAGTGTCAAGAGAGCTTATGTAACAATGCAAAAAAGATAAGTACCTATTTAAGAGCAAACTGTTATTTTTACTGAACATGCAAGCAAATCAAGCTCTCATCACAGACAAAAAACCCTCATGCTGTCAACCGTGAGTTCTCTTGGTGTCATAAATCACCACAAGGCACAAAATCACAGTGGTATTTTTTTGCTTTGGTTGTCAACTTCTATTTGCTAGAAACCGGAAAACTGGACACGAAGCACAGGAAGATCTGGACAACAATTAGCAGACCTTAACAAAAAGCAAGGAAACTATCACAAGTCTGTGAAATGCATTTTCTTTCTAAGAATGTGGCTATTAACCTTTCTGCACTACTGAGTTAGCAAAAGTATGAGGGATGTAACTAAGCATCTGCTGAAGAAAGGGAAGGAAAGGAAGAAGGAAGATAGGCTGATTCTGTTGGGAGATAGGTGGAAGGGGAACAAATACATTTTGGAAATCTCTATTGTAGATTACAGCTCATCAGTTCCAGAAGAGGCTTACTTGGTCTTGGCCTCCCATTATAAATTCCTTCTGTTCTCTTGGGTTATGTTACTGTTATTCAAGCCCAGACCACAAAATAGGTAGGCCTGCGAGACTCTGCATTTATTTGCTTTGTCCGCACAACATATTAAGTCCAAGTTTTTATGTACACTATACATCTTATTAAATGCTCTTTACTGTTTTGATCTATTCTCTTCTGATTTTTTATGAACTTGAAGACCATAACTGTGTCTTCAAACCTACGGATGCTCAGACCACTGGGACAGAGCAGAAAAATTGAAATGCTGTAATCATTACTGTCCAACTTCATTACACCCATGCCTTGGAAGGATAGAACAAGAATGTGCTGGAATTCAGTCCTCTCTGAGGGAAGAAACTGGAAGCAGCATGCTGGCTAGAAACAGTACACATGCAGTCCACTAAAAGTCATCAAGATATGCTAAAATTTAAATGCAGGACTTATTAAAGTGAGCACCAAGAAAAGTTCACAGACAAGGCTCCAAGGAAAGCATATTTGTATGGCTATATCTTTGACTCACAACAACATAAAGCAGTTGGAAAGCAGACATGGAGAGCACAACACATCCCTGGCACTGAAGGCTGTGCAGGATGTGCAGGGCTCTGCCAGTCCTGTACGAAGGCCCAGGGGACAATGCACAGCATGGTTTGCAGTAGCTCTGCCCACCAGGTGCAGGATCTCTTCCTTTCTACATTGGTTCAGCTAATGCTATTAGTATAAATATTTTAATTATGGTCTGGATTGGGGCAACATAGCAGCAACAGGTGCTTTCCTCCATGCACATCCTCACAACAGATCCCAGTGACAAAAGCAACCCCAGCAGTGCCAAGGGTGAAAATTAAGCACCAGAACATACACACTGCATTTGGGGCAGAATTTAATCTTTCTCTAGCAGTGTCACCTTCCTGCTGTAAAGACAAACTAGGGGTGATGTAACAAACATTCAGCCCAGAACCATTGGCAAGGATCCTTCAGGAGCTGGTGCAGCTAAGTCATGACCACCTCTTGGGATTCCTGCTCCCGCTGCAAAACCTGTTTGGCTAAGGATTGTGTTGCAACATGTGATTTGCATATAAAGCACTTTTTTTTCCGGCTGTAATTCAGCCTCTTGGCAGGAGATGCTCTTACAGATCAAGTAAATCAGCCTTGCTCATCCTTATCAACCTACACATTCTCATATAGTAGCAGCAGCACAGCATACTTCACTTCCAGTGCCTTCCAGGACCGATTTGGTTAATCACACCCATCTCCTCTCCATGAAAGTCTGTTTCACATGGGACATTTTTTGGCCTTTTGTGTTGTTGAGTTACAAAATCCACAAGTGAAAGGATCTCTGCAGATGCTCCTTTGAAACCATCCCACTAATAATTTTACGTGGGCGGGAAGGTAAAAGGCAGTGGGGTTTATCAGTACTAACTGAATATTATGAATAACATACAATAGCAGTGCTTATCACAAATGGGAGGAGAAAAGATAATATCCTGAATTACGCTTTCAAAATTAGTACTGTCTGTTCTTAATAAAACACTACACACAATGAGGCCATCAGTCTCCTAATCTTATCAGTTCTCTAAGGTCTGCAGAGGAGACAGGAAATCATGATCCTTAAAGCAGGTCAGACTCCCCTCTTCCTCTATTTAAGAGGCTGCTGAATTATTGAGATTCCACATTAAGAATATATTATACACTGTCTAGTGAATGATAGGACTGCAATGCGCAATATATGGAGAGGTGCAAGTTTCTCAATACATGCACATAAAATGACTTGCTGGCCTAAAACACTTGCTTCCTGCCAGAGTGATTTCAATGCAGTAAAAATGAAAAGCAAATCTTACAGATATGCATTGATGATCAAATTTTATAGCTGAAATTTATACCACTAAAGGCATTTTAATTAATGTATTTTACTTTATCCGGGTAAACAGTAAGCAATGAGTTAGTGGAAGAGCAAATAAAAAAATCAGCACGGCTCTAGCAACTGCAGATTTCTTGTCTTAGCACGCCTGTCTTCGTGCCATGTGCCACAGCCGTGTCACAAAGAAAGACAGCTCCTCAAGGACAGAGGAATCAATAGTGATTATTTCCTCCTCACGCAGGTGTCCAAGATCTTGACAGAAAAAAAGAGAGAATGAATAGCAGGGAGATAGGGTCAATGCTGTACGTGATCCTTACAAATCTGATCGTCTGTCTACAGTGCTGAGAAATGCAAGACTTTATCAATAACGTTCGATAGTGCTGCCAATTCCAAAGAAAGAAGAGAGGAACTTTCTGGAAATCTAGCTTGACTTGCTCACTGTTACAGTCAAGCTCTTTTATCTCATATCAGGAGGATATATTGTAGAATATGTAGCAGTTACAGACAATTCACAGTTCATTTTTTTGTGTAAAAGTTTCACAGCGTCTGTTAAAATTCTCCATCCATTTCACTAGGCTGCTCCCGAACTTGCCTCAATCTATATTCAGAATCTGCTGTCAATTAATAAATTATATGAATACATAAAACATATTCTAGAGACAGACCAAGGATTCACTGTATAAATTCAGTCTTCATCAGCTACAGCTTTGCCAAGGCCTAGGGGTGATGTAAAAAGAAATTCACATTCTTAATCCCCAAAGAGGATCCAGCTCCAAGCCAGGAATCCTTCAGTGACAGCAGGGTTTTAGTAATGATATGAAATGTCATTTACTAACAGATACCTCCCCTGAGGTACCAGTCCAATGCTGAGGAGCAAGGCTAGGCCCTCCTTGTGAAATATGAAGCCCCAAGCAGCCATCCATGCTGACACCCACAGTCTGCACTGCTAGCCTAGCACTGCGAGGATCTCTGCCTCCATGCCCTGTGCTGTTGGCATCCTTGTCCAGACAGCCACTACATGGCTCAGGGGGCATCTTTGGACATGTAATCACATGCCAAAATGCAGAAAATCAGTTCTAGCTCCTGAACAATGGCTCTGCTCATAGACAAGGTCCCAAAGCTCTTCTCTCTAGTCAGAAACCTTGAAGGCAGATTCCACCCAACTGTCAAGAGCATTAAAAAAAAAAAAAACAACCAAGATGACTCTCAAATCTCCAAGACTGCTTCCCTACTGTGCTGTAGCTGTTCTCAGAACCAGTATTCAGTGGACACAAGAGCACTGCAAAAGCAGAATTTATCCTCATGTTACAGGGCAGCCCAGTTCTGCCAGATTTGTCAGAGAAATAGCTTAAGGAAAAATATCCTTGTCATGCTGCCAGTGCCAGTGCTAAACTAGGTTAATTGTCAGAGAGATACGGAGGTCGGCCAAACTTGCAGCATACGGCCAGAGTAGCTTAATGACAGACAAGAAATGAGTATCTGCTGCTTGTGTGCAACCACCAACCTCTTGCATCTCCCTCCGCCCCACTCCTTCCTGCCCCAGTGCTTTTCCTGCTCTGGTCCCCATCCCAAAGTGGGATACCAATTGTGAACCAGTCTCTGAGGGGGGAGAAGGATTGCCCCATTTGTTTTCTCGTTACATAGGGAAAAAGAGCAAGTACACCTTTTTTAAGCAGCCTACACAAGATTCAGACATAACTCAGGCATAACTCATTCACAAAAAGAAACCTTTCTGCCAGCCATAATTAGTGTACTGCCTTGTCAGCTTGGCATGGTTTTACTGTATCGGCTGGAATGGGTTTTAATTTTGGCAATGGAATGCATTTGTTGGGGTTGAGACTGGCCAGCATCGGGCTTTCCCAAAGTTGTGAGAAGGCTCCAGCCACGAGAAAACATGCCAGCAGCTCTGATCTCATCTGTGTAGGTAGCTGCAAATAGAGTAAAGGCAGGCTTCACAACTGTGCCTAAGGAATAAAGCAGGATCTTTCTCTAAGTGTAGCTGGAACACCAACTTTCATAGCTCTCAAAGGAATTTTGTTCCCTGGAGCTGTCTCAGACAAATTTGTTCCTTGCACCTAGGATTCCAGCACTGGGGAAGACATTGCCAACCAGAAGTATTACTCATGCCATGGATGGGTAGCCCTCTGTGACTGAGGACGTAAAACGTGGGGAAGGGAGAAAGGTGAGACAGGGAGTAGGTGGGGTAGAGACCCAGACCCCACCTTGCCGCATGTTTCACAGAGGGCAGTCAGTCCTTTGTCAAAGGCTGAACTCAGGTGATCACGGTCAGTGCATCCCCTAGGACAGAAGCACAGTCTGTATCAAACTCTCCAGGATGCAGCACCTGATGTAGTTAGACAAATTCATACTGGGTACCTCAACACAATGAGTTTGGACACAGCTTCTTCCATATTTTTAAGAACAACACAGCATGTTTGCAGACCATCTACATGGGCTCCTGCTTGGAGATTCTCATGCCACATTTATACTGAAATTTCAAGCTTTACTCTTCAATTTCAAGAGCCATACAGATGATCATTTGTTCTTTAAGCTGAAATTCTCACGTTAACTCCTCTGTCTGTCTGGCAATTATGGTCACAGTCAAAATGCACGATAATTTGTAACTTGCTCCCTAAATCTTTGCCACTGCTTATCCCTTTGAAGGTTATCACTACAAAGGGTGGATCTGCTATCCTTGCACAGAGCCGAAGGAGAAGTGGAAAGGGAATCTGAGAGTGCCTGGTGCCTGCCACTCGCTTGCATTGTGCTACATGCTGGGGCTTGAGGGGAGCTAAAATGCATCAATGAAAGGTAACATCAGGGTTAAGAGCCTTCCCAAAGACTGTATCAGAGGTGGAAACTGAAGGGGCTGGTCAAGATATCCAAGGTTGCTGTGTCTCCATCCAGCTTCCTCTGCGAGGCTGCAGCACTGAAAGGAAGGTGACAGGCAGATCTCCATAAATGCATGTCTTTCTGCTTTAATTCATCTTAGTTCTGCTTTTCCTCAGAGGCACCCAGATCTACTACACTGGAAAGGATTCTTCACATTTCATCCACTTGTGCTTTGTTCTGCCTGTTTAATGCAGATATTCCAGACATTTCATTTATATTTTCATTCAAGAGTCTTTCCACTCACTTTAAGTCTTCCATACCAACACTTTCAGTTTTAATTAACCTCACAGCTTAACTCTGACACAGATTTCTATACACACAGTTTTGCATCGAGTAAGGGGGTCAGCACGTGACTTCTGCAGTGGACTAACACACAAGCGCTCCAGGCTTTCCAATTTTGCCCCAGATACCTCGCACGTCACACACTGCCCAGCCAGCCAAAATGCCCTGCTCTCTTTCACTTCCCAGGCACAGGCCTGAAGCCAGACCCACTGCTCCTCATCGAACTTTGCAGAGCTGCCATGTGCAGGAGAATTTTTTAAGGTCAACCTTTAAGCACTGCTCTGGCCATTTTTGTAAATGAAGGGTTGCTCTGACATCAAACCTGAGGATCCT
The DNA here is from genome assembly GCA_016647715.1 of Pavo muticus. NCBI lineage: Eukaryota > Metazoa > Chordata > Aves > Galliformes > Phasianidae > Pavo > Pavo muticus. Next base: position 2,320,234 of record JACDJE010000045.1, on the reverse strand, counting down.
TGAGGGGATTAGCTGAGTTGAAAACAACCCTCTAAAAGATACTATAATTTTCCACTCTTGTCTTTCTGAACAAAATTCCTCCTTCATTTAATAGCTTGAACTAAATTGTGCTTACCAAAAGCCAAACATGCCCAAGGACACTGGAAAACAGCTGGTGCTTGTGTCTCTTCTTAAATTGAACCAACAGAACAACTCAATTTTACTGGCTATTCTGGATGAAGTGCTGTTTTGAAATCTAAGAGAGCCGTTATCATATAAAAGATATATGGGGAAACTAGATCACATTAATTTGGTGGGACTCCTCTGGCTGCTGCATGTAAAACCACAGAGTAGCAAGACACAAAGGAGGAATATTTGCTTGCAGGACTAGCAGTTAAGGTGTGCCCTTTGCTCTAACAAACAATAGATTTAAAATAGAAGCCCTGATTTAAATTAGTGGGGTGCACTCAGCTGGTGGATTAACATGCCTGCCTCAAGCCGGGGCTGCTTAATCCCTGGAGGAAGGCCAGCGCAGCTGCCAGGGCTCCCTGGCACAGGACTGGTGTGAGCACTCATGCTGCCCAGTGGACCTCAGTCAGCGGGGCCACGTGCCTGAGGGGATTAGGCTGGGCACCACAACACTGCTCCCCGTGTGTCCTCAGGGAGAAGGTGAGGTTACTCACTACCTGCTCTCGCATCCTCTTCTCCCTCCAATTTATTTCTAAGTAAGTGAGCTGTTGAGGTCAAACTTTAGAAAATCCTTCTATTAAGAAATACCCTGCTGCACAGGTCCTGTTTTAAAGTCACGAGAGTAACAACAGAGGATGGTGTCCCTTGATATGAGCAGTGCTACCAGGTCCTCACCTGCAGAAGAATCTCCTGCAGCTGCCTCTTAATCCTCATATAGTGCTTTTAAACTGGAGGAGTAACACATCCCAACTACAAAGAATTCCTGGGCATTTGCTTTCTGAATATATTTTAGATAAGAAAGAAGGCCAGGTATCTCCTGAGGCTTCTTTGCAGGGACATAAAGGAGAAGTGTGGACCCTGAGCAGTACAGTGGATCTGGAGGACCCTGCAGATCCCTAGGATGCCAAGAGCTGTTGGGCTGGTGTGGCTGCATTCCATCCCAGCCTGGAGGCTTCAGTGGGAGAAGAAAATGAACAGGTTTCTCTTGACCTTCTGCCAGATGTTGCCATGGGCTTCCCCTTAGGCAGGAGCACCCTGGCTCACCCAAGACCGCTGATAACAACTTGGCAAAGAGCAAGAAGGACCAGAACATCATCTATGCTGGGATATATGATAGGCACAAGGGAGGTACAACAGGCAATGTCCAGGGAAGGGATTTTAGTGCTGGCAAGAGTGTCAGAAGATAAGCATACCTGTAACAGAGAAAGCTAAAATTAGCAGCACTCCACACCTGTCATACAAAGTGCCACTGCAATGCATGCACTCTCCTCTCTTCCCCAGTGGTGTAGAAAACAGCAAAGGTCTGACACAGCTTTTTCCCAGCTTCATTTCTCCTGTTGAACTCTCCTCAAACTGCCTTCTGTTTCTTGAACATATTCCAGAGTCTTCTTTTCCAGACAGGCTTTGGGCTATATTGTAGTCCCTATCCCCCAAACCACTCATTCTGCACTTTGGGAAGAAAAATGCCCTCAAACCAAAGTAAACCTCAGCAGCAGCACACAAATTACCTACCCTTTGTTAGAACTAGGTAGAAGAGGGCTGTATGAACGGGAGGGCAGTGCAAATCCCAGCAACCTCTCGCATAGATGCTAGTGACAATAGCCATGTCTTCACCTTCCCCATCTCCTCTCACAGCCCTGCCATCATCTCTCCTGGCTGGTATCTCTGATGGCTGCTAGCCAGCCAAGTAATGAGTCCTGACCAAGGCCGGTATTTGTACTGGCCAGAAACCGAAGAGAGTGGGATAATGAAAAAAAGGCTTTCTACTTACTATGGTCTGGTTTCAAGACATGGGGAAAGCTATTAGATAGGCTACACATACATGGTTGGGGCTTTTGGCTGCCTGTGGGGAAGGATTTACAGAGCTGCCGCCTTGGGATTCAGGGCATATTAAAAGGACTGGGACAGCAAATCAGTGTCCCCAAGCACCCGGCTGTCCTGGGAACCAGTGCCCACACTGTCTCATTCATAAAACTTTGCATGGAATGCATCCTGCATGCAAGTGCCTGATCATCCAAAGCAACAGCCTTTAGATCATAACATCCATACGTATTGATTAAATGGGTCTGGAAGCTGTGTTTCTCTTTCTCTTTCAATCACTGCTATTCTAGAGGACCCTGTGCCTGCCCCACAGACCAGTAAATCAGTGCCTTGGGCAGCATCCAGACATTGGGTCCATGTGGAAGAGGGGAAATTACCAAAAGGAGCTCAAACCGCCCGGCACCCTTTTGGGCTACGTCATCCCCAGCAACATTGCAGCAAGCACAGCCCTGGGCATGGGGCACGTCCAAGGCTGGGTACTGCTCAGGGGATGTGCCACCTCCCATTGCTGACACCCCAAGTTGCATGTCCAAGCTCACACTTGCTCCATTAAGACCGACTGCCTACATCCATGAGCCCAGCGTCCCTGTGGGTTAGAAGGCTAAACAAACAAGTGCTGAACAGCTACCATGCATCACAGCCCTCTGTCCTGGGAGAGGCAGTGAACCTGAATTCCCCAAGAAAAGCAAGGAGGCTGTGAGCGCCTGTGCACTGATTAATCTCATCAGTTTGTTTTCCTGGAAACTAGACATCCCAGATGCCATTGTTTCCATTATGAGTGTTCATCTGCTCTGTTTTGAGCTTGATTGCCCCTGTAGCCTGCTTGGCTTCACTGGTTTCTTTTATTTTTTTAATTAACATTTCTAACAAAACGCCAATTAATTGAAATGAGGGCATAGCTGCAACTCTCAAAACCAGGTTTTCTGAACATTTGAAAGCACCCATGGCATACAGAAATCCTGAGCAGTTGTACAAAGAGTGACTAAATTATTAATAGGTGCAGTGCATATGAGACAAGCATTTCAAATGGGGACCTTCTGCTTCAGAAAAACCTTGCTATTTTTGTGTGATAGCAGAGACCAAAATATTTGGAAATTTGTTTCACTGGTACTAATCACAAATGCTAATGAAACATTCCCGCTGCAGGCACAATATAGGCATTTCTGATTTTTGAGCAGAATTAGCCATTTCATTCATTATCTCTAGAATATATAATTTGTTAAATCACAAATGAAACATCAACATACTGAAGCACATATCTATTTCTACTCCTAAAGGCCCTATTAACTAATAGAAAAGCATTCAAGCACAGATTAAACTAGCATCATTTACAGATGATACCACATAGTATTTGCCTTATAGGTTGGAGAGATTAGCTATGGGGTTGCCTGGGATTCCTTTTTTAAGACATGAAGATATATGCATGGATTACAACATTTAAATTTGCATTCTAGAGAAAATAACACTCTGCTGTGGGCAAAAAAACAAATACTGGAAATTTCTTTCCTGTCTCAAGTAAATTATTTCTGGTGAAAGGCTTCTCAGCATTTTGCTCCAGGCATGCAGATTTACACACAGAGCATTATGCCTGTACACATGGCGAGCGCTCTACCAGGGTGCCCATCACGATGTCCTCCTCTGTGCCCAGTTCCCATGCAAAGCTATCCATTGCATGTACAGAAGAGACTGAAATTTAGAAATGGAAAAACAACCAAACCCAACAACCACTGGAAAGGCTGGCACATTAGAGCAAGTCAATAAGGAAAAAGCCTCTGTACGCCCTGGCTGCTTCCATGCTCAGGGAGCAGAAAGCAGCGGGGACGTATTGCTATTATTAGCCTGCACGATGCAAAGCAGCCGGTTTGCAGCCTTGTTTCAGGCTATTGACAAGATGTTGCCTGATTTTCTTCATGCAAACATGCAGGTACAGACAGACAGACAGACCCCTCAACGCTCATGGCCAGAACCTCCCCACCACTATGGTGAGACAGACAGACAGAACACGAGGACCACGCGTACTCACAGCTCAGAGTACAGGAGGTGCAGGTTGCCCACATTGTCTATGTAGTTTGCAGGACTTAACCAGGGGAGGACCAGCAGCAGGAGAGCCTTCATTCCCAGCGCTGATGGCACCGCTGCCAGGTTTCCTCCTTCCCGCTCGCTCTGTGCGGGTGGGACACGCAACGCGAAGCTTCGTGCCGGCCAAGCCCCTTCTAAGCCAGCCTTCCCATTTCAACGCAACGGTAGCATATTACGAATTGAGCTTAAATCCCATAAACGAGGCTACACTGCAAAATCATTGACCTGTAAGAGGATTACTCGATCTGACTCTCAGACGGGGAGTTGTGAGGGTTTAGGGACAGCACAGCGTGCTTGGCGAGACAGTGACTTATGCTGCAGAGCAGAGCGATGCTCAGGGAAGAGACCTGCCTCCTGCACGATTCAGAGTGGTTCTTCGCAGGCAGCTGGTAGGTTTACATCACTGCCCACCAGCAGATGGGTTACGAGCGAGCTGCATCACGGAAGGGTGTAGCCATCTGACAAGGGGGGAACGTGCCCCCCGTGGAGTTGGGAAGCAGGCGACAGCAGAAGACCACACCTTTTTAAAGTAAAACACTGCAAAGGATCTCAGCCAACTGCTGCCTGTCTGCATCGCTGTCTGAATTCCCAAAATCCAGTCTGATATCTCTGTGCAAACATAAATCATGTAGTAAACCAAGGACACCTCTCTTCTCTTTCTCTCTCTCTCTCTCTCTTTTTTTCAAGGGATGAAAGAGCAAACATTTTAAATAAGGTTGTATTTAATGGTATACTCTGTGGTAACCAGCGTTTTAAAAAATTCAAGTTCTCTCTTCAATTACAAAGCATAAAACACAACAGGCTCACCTTGTCCCATCAGTGACCCCATCTCCGAGCAGGGCAAGCTCGGATTGGTCCGAGACCGATTTGTGCAAGAAACACAAGGGCTGACGACTGCCCTGGTGACTCTCATAGAGCCTGATTTATTCCCTGGGAACACAGAGCATGTTTAGTTGAGATTTTTTCACCAGCATCTGAGCCATTCTGTTCACAGGAACCAGATTGCATGAGTATTATTATTATTACTGTTATTATTATTTCAGTTATTATCATAATCAACAAAATCAGACACCTTTTCTACTGATTCATCAGTGTAAAAGAGAACAGCATCTATCTGCCTGGGCATACTGGAGCTGCAGCTGAAGGGCGCAGTGCCCTTCTCCTCTCTGGCACCGCGATGAGTTGGGAGTAGGGTGGCAAGGGTGGGTTCTGCATCTCTGCAGAGTCATGAAATGCCTTTGGTGATTATTAACAAAAGCTGCATGTGGAAAACAATAAATGTACTGCATAAGCTCTGCAAACACAACATTTCAAAAGTCTCCTTTATGGGTCATACAGTTTCCTCTTAATTGTTCTCATGGGTGGGAAAGCCAGTGAGGGCATGCCCCTGGGAAAGCTTCAATTGGCTTACACTGTAAAAACCCACGGGTTTTAGTGAAACACCCAGCAGCAAAGGTACTCTCTATCTTTTATTACCTCTGCACTCTGGCTTTAAGGAAACTTAACCATCCCGTTAAGGAAACAAATCATACTGCAATACCGCAAATGGAAAATACAATCATTAGTGGCATCAAAGAAGCCACACAGCTCGTGTAGCATGACCTTGTATTGCACTGGGATGTACACTAGGATGTAGAAGGCAGGGAGACCACTGCTCTTCCTCTCCAGGCCCTCTATGGGCTTTCGAAGCTGAGACTTGGCTGGGGGAGGAGCTGCAGAAAGGCTGTGGGCATGTGTTACTGACCGATTCATCCTAGCTCTTACTGGGGCCAGGACAAGCGAGGAACTACAACAGACACAAAGAGCACAGTAATACAATATGATAGAGGAAATTCGCAGCTACAAAACACTATTTTTCAACATAGTCACCACCATTAGCTATGAATTTTCACCTGTGATGAAGAAAAGCCTGCGTGTCACTCTGGTAAAAATCTGCACCAGTGGAGGTAACTTGTTGCTTCACAGCTGCTGTGACAGTGTTATTGCTGAAACACACCACCCACCTACTCACTGCGCTCGCATGCACTGTTTGGTCTCTATAACATTGAGCAAGTGTTGATGAATGTCCATGGGTGCAATTTTTCCCTCATGGAGGAATTCAGTGACACACTTTTGCTCCATACGCATTTCCATAACAGATATCACTTTGTCAGACTACCCCTGAGCTCCCATCTGTCACATGGCAACAAAATGCAACAGAATATTGGTGGGAAGGTTCAGCTTCTACTGCCACACCACCAACATCTGCCTCTAAAGTCATGGGCCAACATAATAAAATAGGAGGCATTACTTTCAGAGCAGCTCTCGTATATAGCAAAAGGAAAGGGTGTTTGCACTAGGGCTGAAGATTTTATTGTTGCAATCTGTAGAGTAACATAATCTCTATGACAGCAGCTCACAGCAGACTGTCAGTCCCTTTACCTGCATCACTGCTGAAATCTATATTTGGGGTATGTCAGAGAATTACTAACCAGAGGCAGAAAACAGCAGATAATCCTGCTAATTTCTCTCTCTAGCAGCAAAAACTCACCTTCTGGAGCATGGCTGGCAGCACCTCTTCCACCATCAGCCAGTTAGGGAATGGGGTTGTATTTGAATGCCAGGTCACAGAGCCACTGCCAGCTATGGGGTTCCCTAGCACACTGCTCCAGCCCTCTGCTCATGCGTTCTGAGATGCTGCTGGCACCAATGACCTGCAGTACAGATCAGGTTGGGAAAGAGATGGTCTGATCTGTGTTGGGAAAGAGATGCCCTGACCATCAACACTACCATGCCCACCCAGGAGCATGCTGGCCAAGAGAAGCCTTCTCCCTGTGTTTGCAGAGGAAGAAATCTGCACATTCCTGGGCAGACGTAGTAGTGCTGAGGGCCACTCACCCTTGGTTCTCCTCCTGCAAAGGAACTAACTGCTCCCTGGGGATGTCTCCCCTGAGCGAGGTGGTCCCAGTCACAGTGGCTATGAGCAAGGCCATGGAGGATGGGCTGCCCTCTGTGAGCCCCTATGCACCATCAAGGGGCCAGTATGCACCTGGAAGGAAGGAGCCCTCAGCTCCAAAGGCCAGCACCGAACTGGGATGTTTTCTGCTCTACTTCACATGTAGGTCATTTGTGATTCAAAAATGGATTGAAGAAAGGGCAATCACAAAAGCTGTAGTATGACTGAAATATTTATGATAGTTCAACTTCCCAAAACTCACAGATCTCTCTGGATGACTAAATACACGCTTCCATTATGCAGCTTACCACAAGGTATCCACCCAAAACTGCTAATGATAGCATGAAGTACCTTAGGTGGATTTGATCTAAAAAAGCCCATGAGACATCGTCAAATACTAACTTAGTTCTAACCTCATGACAGTATAGGTGCTCCTGGGGACTGAAATTGATAAATCTTTCTTTACATTGACAGTCTATTTAAATCAGTGTTAATTGCTGATACTTCTCCATCTCCTTAAGGAAAAGGACAGAGCAATGAAAAAGCCCTACCATTTCAACAAAAACTTACTGGGTTTGGAAATGCTGTTCGAGGTTACCGCGCTGCACAACCTCTGAGCAGTGTTCTGTGAAAGGACAGCTAACCATTAGCTTGTCCAGGAGGTTATTCACCAGTATGCTGGACTTCCTGCAATTCTGGAGAGCCACCAGCTTGCGGTCCATGGGGCAGAAGTCTTTTTCCAAGAGGAAGTTCGTAAGGCAGGCAGTGCAGAAGGTGTGACCGCAGAGCGTGTCTAACGGCTGAAGCAAAGGTTGCAGGCAAATGTGGCAGATCAGATCATCATCTACTTCCTCAGTGTAGCTGTACAAGTGGTTTTCCTCTGGTAAATGTGCCTGGCCACAGGTAACACAGAGTGGTGCAGAGTTTTCCTCCATTTCTTCTTCTTTCTGGCTTGTAATTGGAATTGATGCAATTCAAAAGAGGGAAGATGAAAGCACCCAACTCGGTTTCTATTTGCGAGAGCAGCAAGGCTTACATGCCATCAGATCTGTGGGGAAGAAAGCAAAAAATTATCTTCTGTATTGTTTTCTCTGAACTTATTTATGGTATGCACCTGGATATAAAGTACTCCGTTTTTAGGGAAGGATTGCATCTTCATGATGGGAGGATAAAACAAAGAGGAAAAAGCATATTGTGAACTCCAGTGACTTTTTTGCTCTTAAGTCTAGTACAGCTGACACAACTACTCTCACTGTAAAGAAAGACATCAAAACAGAGAAAATACTACAGACATTTAACGGTCAAACACCTTAAGTAAGTTAGCATACAACTACAGCTTGAGTCATCTGACTTTTTAATGGTGATCACATTGCTTCCGTTGGAAAAGCAGTACCATGCATGGGCAAACCTTGCAATACGTGTGCAGAGACGCAGCTAATGAGAATGGTCATTGCCAAGTCACCTGTACGGTGCTGGAAGGAAAGGCAGCAAGTTGAGCCCACACCATGCGCACAGCCACAGGGAGGGCTGCCTGGGACTTAAGGCCTGGGACCTCCAGATCATCCTCTGCCATAGCAGTGGTTCATCTATCCGATTTTCGAAACCAGTGAACAAAAATTAAGCCTATTCCCTTAATAATTAGTGTTACAATCCCAAATCTAGTTATAACTCTGACCAAAGCACCTGCCTGCTGGTATTTCAGGGATGTAAACACTGTGGGTGGCAGCAAAACCGAACAGTAATTTGTAGCTTTTACTTGATGAACCCTGACTGCTTGTTGGAGCACTTATGTCTCATTACATCTATGCTTATTTTGATCCATCTCTTTGATAATAAACATGAAGATATAAAATATGCAATGGCCTAATTACTACTCTTGCTTGAAAATGTAAATCTTATTTGCTGCTCCGCCATAGCACTGTGCTCTTGCTTCCAGCTTGACTTAATTTGCTGAGACAACTTGTCAGCTTCAGACACCCACGTTTGAGGGCAAATGAGGAAAAGAATATAAAAAAAAAATCTGACTATGACAGAGCACATTTTCATTTAAAATAAAAACAAACCTTATTTTTATGTAAAGCTCCTGGGCTCTAAACCTGAGAAATTAGACTTCAACATGGCAGGCGTTTTCTGACATAAAGGTAAAATTATAGCCCTACTAAATCTATCCAGATGCTTGAATGTCAAACTTTCACTTCAATGCTTTGTTAGATCCTATTCTTATGCAGCTATTATGCTAAGTGTATAATAACATTTTTTGCTTGCAAGACTAAGCCCTGCACACTCTCTGCCTCCTGATTAGCAGTGAATTCATTTGAATTAAAATTATCCCGTATGTGAATTTTTTTAATAGAATATTTAAAATACTCTGTACAGCAGCAAATATTCCCCTTTGTAAAAGTATTTATCAGAACTTTGTGTACACATCTTTGAGAAGAATTGTGCAGAAAAAAACCTGCTGTCTTAAACGAGGAATTAAAAACAGTATTAGTTGGCACTATTAAAGTGACACACAGCAAAATGAAACAAGAAAAAGACAGAAGATATTATTCTAGAGTACTGACAACATCAACTAAGAAAGAAGACACTGAGATATTCCAGAAGTAGCAAAGCAGTCACAAAAAAGAAATCCACTGAAAAACTTGTAGCGCACACGCCAACAGGAATACGAATAAAAATAACAAAGAAATAACAAGAACATCGTGGTAACTTGAACAATACAGCACTATTATTTTTATTCCAGTCTTGCTAGGATCATTCAAAGATACTTTTCCCTTAGAATATAATTTGTACAAGTGCTGAATGGAGCACTTTATAGTGATAGTTTAAGGAATCTCTGAAAGCAGACGCAGGCTGAGCACACCAGTCTTTGCATTGATCACACCCAGGTCCTGGGGGCCACATCCAGCTGCTGTTGATGAGCTGGGGGCAGTTTGGGTCCCCCAAGGGACTCCTGCTAGGCAGGTCTCAGCCAGCTTCTCCACAGAGCGGGGTGACTGCATGCTGGTCTGCATGGCTTTGACCTGCTAGCAGCTGCATTTTGCAGAATGAGAGGGGGAGCATTCACTGATGTCAGCATCCCTCACTTGTGTAGAGGTTCAGAATGGTCTGAACAGATATGGAATTAGACATATACTGTGTCTAATCCTAGCAATCTTGTAGTTAAAATGGCTGGGAAATTGGGCAGGGGGCAGCTGCTTAAGGAGAAGTAGGGGATCTGGTCACTGCCACTTTACTTCTAGTGATCTTGAGTGATGAAGCCACCTCTGTTTTAGTTTTGAGCTCCTCGCTACAAGCAAGGTTGGATATTAGGAAAAAATTCTCAGAAAGAGCGGTGATGCACTGGAATAGGCTGCCCAGGGAGGTGGTGGAGTCACTGTCCAGGTGACAGTGGAGGTGTTTAAGGAAAGGTAGATGTAGTACTTATGGACATGGCTTAGTATTAGTATTGGTAGTAGGTGGACAGTTAACAAAATGATCTTATTTCCAACCTTAACAATTCGATGATTAGAGAAGCTTATTGTGACTATCAAAGAAATAAGGTTAAGAATACAGCTGCGAAAGTTCTGTCCTGTGCTACGTCCTAAAAGTTTCCAGACTCTCCTGGTCACATTACAGACATTCTTTATGTGCCCAATATGCTAATAATGTGTTGCTAATAAGAGTGGGCGTGGGGAACTCTATCTGAATTTACAATGTCTACATAAATTACAAATACTTGCTGCAGTGCAGAGAATCAGAACCTTCCATGTTAATTAATAACAGGCACTGAACTTTTAGGAGAACTCAAGTCTTCTAGCCTGCGTGATTTAGAAATCTTAGAGTAGACAATAATATAACTTATTCTCCAATCTGAAAAAAAAAAAATCAGCCTTTTCTGGCTCATCTGATCAGTGGTCACCCACTATGAACCTTCTTAAATTACTGGACACAAGCAATGAAATAACCACTACAAGTCTTTGGGAGGTAATTATACCACCAAAAGAATTAGCACAGAGGGTGCTGAATTGAATTGTGACACAGATTTAGCCAGAGGCAGAAGTTCTTTGCAGTATTTGCAGTCATTTTTATTTTTATCATTTATGCATTGTCATAACACAGCTACATAATTAATTTAATGTCCTTTTAGGAAGCTTTAAGCTTTGCTGTTCAGCAGTTCTTCTTGGGCAGCGTAAAAGAGAGAAAAAAGGGGATTTAAATTTGATCTGCTGAACTTGCATTAACATCAGTAACTAAGCACACTTTGATCAAGAAACACTGTACAGACAGATGGTGCATCACAGCAAAGGGAAAAAACTGAATTATTACCTGTCTGGAAGCATCCTCTTTGAGGCCCATGCTTGGGGAAGGAGGAGAAAGGAAGGGGGAGAGCAATCCTGCTTCCATCTGCAGTTGGTGTCCACACCTTTGGCCTCAGCAAGGCAAGGGCGTCACCTCAACTCACAGAAAGCTGTGTGCTGGGGCTGCACAGGTGGTCCATGTCCCCATGATAAAAGTAAGCAAGCTAGAGCTTGAATCAGAGCACCTCCAGCACCTGGTTGGCCACCTTGTCAAACATTAACTAGGAGCTGGAAGGGCTGCAGGGGAACAGCGCGTGAGAGGAGGAAAATGCTTCAGCAGAATGAGCAGCCAGGGCTGAAAGAGAAAGAACAGGGTGGTGAAAGGCATCAAGGAAGCAGATAGCAGTGGGAGGAATCAACAGGCACCTAAAGACCAAAGAAACGCTAAGGCAGAGCCTGGAAGGGCAGCAACCAGCCTGCATCTGCAATGGTGAAAGGCAAGACAGTGAGCAGAGTCACTGCAAAGCAGAAGTAAGCTGTACAACAGGTAGAGGAGTTTACCTGAAACAAGATGGCTTGGGAATAGCAAAATCCTCTGACTCAAGGGAAAGAGTGGCTGACATGGGAATGGAAAATGGTTTCTGTATGGTATAGTGTGTATATATGTAACACATTTTATTAATGCTCCTGCTCTATTGCACTCTGTGCACGTGCATCGCGAATACGCTATCCACTGCTCAAAAGAGGCTGCCTTCTTGTGCCCTGTCTCTCCATCACACAGCGCTGTGGGAGGTGGAGGTGCTGCCAGCAGCTCTCCTGCCGTGGTTATCTGGACTACAATAACAACACTGTGCCACTGTCCTTCCCCAGCACAAGGTGCTGCCTGCTACAGGAAGGGCGCAGTCTGGCCATTGGGCTGTTCTATACCTACAGGGACACCGCTCCATGACATTACTCTGACAGAGGTGCTCTCCTCTCACCTTCCTCTGCCACACTAGCTGTGAACAAGCTGCAAATGACAAAGGAAAGCACCTCCTTTTCTTAATCCTCGACCTGTTCTGCTGAGAGCCAGGAGATGGACTTCTTGCTTCCCAACATTGCAAAGGAGCTGCACAAAATTGCTGGGAGACTTTGCACCTTAGCCTGCATAGAGTTAACTCCTTCATGACTCCTCAGCCCAGAAGTTGAGTGTGGGCAGGATGGGAGCTGTGGGCACTGTCCCCATCTAGTGGCTCACCCACACCAGTATGTCAGTCAGGAGGGAGCTGAAACACTTCACACTCCATCAGAAGCTCAGAGCCCCCAGGCTGAGAGCAGTTGACTCAAGAGAGCCCAGACCTAGCTGCCCCAGTGAGAATCCAGGTTGCAAAATCATTCAATATTCAGAGTTCTATAATGAGGCCTCAGGTTTGAATGTTCGTATAAAACTCTTTGCCTATAATAAAGGAAATCGTAATGCTGGTTCAATTCATCATCTTTCATCAAAATATCCTTCTTGCTAGCAGGCCTCCTAGTCACTGTGTTTTGTGCTACTAATTGCATCTACTTGACTGAAGCTCTTTATGGGATACACTGACTTTCCCGTTAAAGGTAGTACTTATGTTGGAGGCCAATGGGCAGCCTTTTGTTTCAAAATACTAGATAACAGTTTTGGAAGACATCACACAATGACCCATACTGTGGTAATACACATTGTATAGCATCATCCATGCAAAGACACAACAGTTCACATTCCAGAGATCTGGATAAAGAATATCATATAATAATTGGCACTAACCTTGGGTCAATTAGGCAAATCAGCCGTCCTGGATTCTAGACTTTGTCATAGGAAGGCTATAAACAATTTAGGTGCATAAAAAGCTTATCTTAATGTCTTAGACCAGCTTTTGTCCCACATGTATTTCTCTCTCTCTCTCCCCCCCCCCTT
>JACDJE010000045.1:2191439-2307016 GCA_016647715.1 Pavo muticus | reverse complement strand
CCCCCCCTCCCCCAATTCCTTATTTTAAAATCTGTTATACCAATAGCAAAGTCACAGCATTTTGCTCTGCATGACATGTAATCAGTAGCAGACCATCTCTAGTGGAGATTTGCAGTGGTCAGATGAGAGATGCATACCTCCAGGTAAATCGTCAGTAGCTAGAGATGAGTCAGAGATCTTGGAAATATTGACTTAGCAGATAAGAATTTAGGATTCTAAGCAAGGCTGTTAGAGAACTGTTACAGAATTCTATTATTCTATTATCAGAGTTTGCTCTTAGAGGAAAATACTCGTAATTAAAAGTTCAGCATATCAGCACAGACCGTCTGTAGGACAACCAACAGGAGATACAAAACCTCTCTTCTGCCTGGCCCCAACTCTCAGACTGTTGATTTTTCAAAGTAACCGTTAGTCAAAAATTCCTTCTCAGAGCTTATAAGAATCAAAGCACTTTGCAGCCTTTAGTGATGAAAGACGTTTCCAACTGAATACAAAAATCTGACAGTATGGTGCAGTAGGTGAATAACCCCAACTTCTCAAGTTGTGGCTCAAGCTGTGAAAGCTAACAGAAATGTCATACTGTGTTGCACGCACAATAACTCTAAAAACTAGAACCAGATTGTTTGAAAAGATGGTTTTCTCTGTGGCTCATGCTGGAATTTACAGTATCAACCAGTGTTGGAAAAAAGTTTTTTTTTGTTGTGGAATTATGTATCTGAAACTTCTGTTTGGAATGTATGGAAATACGTCCTGCCTTTTCATCTGTCTGTCTCTTGCACGCCCACACAAACATTAATTGCTCTCTCTGACAATTTCATGGATACAAAACTTTACTCAGCATGTTGAAATGAGAAATTCCAGCCCAGAAGTAGTTTAAGGATATTAAGAACAGCTGGATGAGATTTAACCAAAAAGAGCTTTTGAATAAGGCAGTACATGTTGGCAGGCTAACCTTCCCACACTTACAAGAAGCACATCCTATGAGTGAGCTTACCTTAGCAGAAGGTAGTACGAAAGAGAAGACTTGTTGCTAGCATGCCTCAAGCAGTCAAGCACTATGCTGGTGGAGGTAATAATTCCAGTTTCTTGCTTTTTTTGAAGCTTGATAAACTCAGGCTTGGACCAATCCTTTATAGCAGAACCACAGGCTCAGACTCCACACACAAAAGAGAGAGCTGCAGCAAAACAGACAGGCAGTGGGTAACTGCTTCTCCAGCGCACACGTTCTACCTCCTCAGAGGAAGTCAATCATCTGGCCAAAGCAAGACGGTGCGAGCAATTATGATTGACTCTTAAATGCTTCCTAAACATGTGCTCATCCTAATTGACATAATAAATGCCATCGGCATTTCACATACTGAATTATAAAATTGTACGGTTAGTTATGTAACAAAAGGTGCATTACCTCTCTGATTTGGCAGATTGCTCCAGCTGACTTTGACAAGACAGTCTCAGAGGCCTGCTATTAGACATTTGACCTCATGACAGGAGTGCATTTTGTGGCTGAAAAACCACATACCCCAGCTGTCTTTGAAGGTGCTGGTAGCAAGCAGTTGTTACAGGGATCCATGTAAAATGCAGAAAGTGCTCATTCCTGGTCCCTGCTCCAGATGCATCTGCTGTTGGGGACAGAGATGCAGTGGGGACATGCACCTGTCCATGCTCCTCCTTTGTGTCAGGTCGAGGAAACGTGGATCCACAGACCACTCTGGAGCTACAGGGGGCTCTAGCCTGGAGCCTCCCAATCCAGACAGCCCAGCCCCTGGCATATACGGACCCATGCAGGGTACATCATGAAAGGGAGACAAAAAGCCTTGCAAATGCAGACTAAAGTGCAAAATGTGTTTTATTCCACATTTCTTTTGTATTTCTATGCCTTCTTCATGAATTTGGTGTTAAGGCTATGATGTCAATTTATGTTAACTCCATGGGGAATTACAACTACTGTTACTCTGTTTCCAAAAGAAATAGAGTGGTTTTGTACTTGTTCTCTCTCTCTCTCTCTCTCTGTGAGTCTCCTTGTTCAACCTTTCTCTTTGTCTCCCCAATACTTTTTGGATCTATTTTTCCATTTACACCAGAAGTCTGACAGAATGGCAGGAGCCACCATACACATTAAATTATCACCACTGCCAAAAGACTAGCTAAGTGGCTGGGTAGCAAAGAGAAAAATAGTAATGTTCCAACAAAATGAAAGGCTGCACAATGAACCTAAATCATACTGGATATCAGAGAAGACAAGAAGGACAAGGAGGTTATACATACCCAGCCCTCATGAAAAAACAATGCTAGAGTTACATCATATTAAAAAAGCAAAAGGGAAATAGTGGTTACTAATTCTTCCACCTACTGAACCCTTGAATGTAATCTAAAAACCTTGTTCTCTTTCCCTTCCTCTCTTCGACCTTCCATGCCTTGCTGTGCATGGCAACCCTGACACTGTGGAGGCCCATACCTCCAACAGAAGTACCTTGCTAAGCAAGAAGGTTTCCTCCTAGGCATGCCTCTTCTTTTCTGGCTTTCTAACCAGCTAACACTCTTTTTGCTATGTCCCCAAGGCCAAATGTTCCTATCCACTCTGAAAAGAACAAGATGGCTGTTCCTGCATCATGCTCCCTTCAGCCATTCTCCAAGTTGCCTAGCTTAAAGAACATGGCAAACCTCCCAGTTGGAGAAAGAAGCCCCTCAGTGTGACTGCAAGCTGCTGCCACTGTGTAAGGGGCTGAGAGATAAGGGGCATAGAATCATAGAATAGCTTTGTTTGGAAAGGGCCTTAAAGATCACCCTGCTCCCTGCTATGGGCAGGGCTGCCACCCATCAGATCAGGCTGCTCAGGGCCCTATCCAGCCAGCCTTGAATGCCTCCAGGGATGGGCATCCACAGCTTCTCTGGGCACCCTGTGCCAACACATACCATCCTCTGAGTAAAATAAAATTACCTAACATCTAATCTAAGTTTCTCCTCTTTTAATTTAAAGCCATTTCGAGAAAACTTGCTTGTTCTGATTAAACTGTTTTGCTTCCCACACTCTGAAAATGATGGGTCTTCAGACATCAGGTAAGCTTTGTACTTGAATTCTCAATCTGCAGGACCAAAAGCAGATATGAAAAGTATAAAGTCAAACATGGCACCCCATAAAAGGCTTTGAAGTAGCTTTTATCTCTTTTGTGGCACCAAATCTATTGTATTTTCACAGTGATATTTATGTTGGTAACAATGAAGAATGATCTGCCAGACTCCCTCATGGCTTTGTGATATGGGAAAAACTCAGCCAAAACTCAATGAGAGCTAGAGCATCAGCACACGGGGACATCTGCCTACACTGATGCTATCTCACTTGAAGCACTCATCAGGGAAGATTCTAAGTGGAGCGAACACGTCTACGCATGCCAGAGAGGGTGACTCCTTCAAAAGCCAGTGTGGCTTAGCCCCATCTCCAAACCATCCAGCAAGTTTTCCTGGGAGGATTTCCCCCAGTCCTTCCTCCCACACTGCCGCAGCACCCTCAGACTAAACAGCATCTCCTCACATGTGACCATGAAATAACATTTAATAACAATAAAGTGCTGAACAGATGATGGATAACCCTACCATTAACTTATTATAAAGTAAGCACTGCTTTAATTACACTGTGCCTTTAGAGCTGCTCCTCTTATCCAGGAATCTCTTAATGCTTTACAAACTACTTAATGAGTTCTCACAACACCCTGTGGGAACCTTTTTTAGGATTAGCCCACAGCGTGGCTGGGTGAGCAGGGCAGGGAGAGCTGGTTGCTCCCATGTTGCAGGTCTGTGTCCCCGTGGGGCTGATGCCCAACTTCTCTTGTCGTGACAGGGCCACAGGGTTGATGTCTTAGATGCAATCTGAGGGAAAAACCCTCAGGTTTCTCAGTGGACTGCATCCTCTACTTTGTAAATATGCACCTGGAAGGATTTAATCTTCTGTATCTTAATTCTGCTTACGCTGCGTTTAACTATGTCTATTTATGTTTATAATTTAAGTTACGAGTTTGTAAATTTCTATAACTTAGATTATGTATCTTACTGTTTTTTCATCTTTTCACACACACACCAAAACAAAACTAAAAAAATCTAACTAGAAAAATTGTTCCTATTGTACAAATTAATGGCACTCTGCCCTTTGTAGTAACTCAATCCAAAAGCACTCTCTGCCACCCAGTCCTGGCATGGACATTCCAGGGCCTAGTCACACGCAGGGACTTGCAAAAGGGTGGGCACAACATCAGGCAGGTTGGTCAGCAAGTGTATTTCAGCAACTTTGGAGTAACACAGCCCACAGAAAGCCTCCTAAATAATGGGTAGGCACACAATATGCAGCTGGAAAGAGAAATTACAGGGACTGAAGTTCAGATGAGCTTGTGAGCCCTTGCAATGCTGTATCTCACATTTAAAAATAATACACTGCTTGAAATGGGAAAAATGTATTGCACAGTGAGGAGGCTGAACCCAGCACCTGGTAACAGTGGTCTGTTTTCTAGTCCTAACACTGTTTGCTTTTTGGGTCTTGAACAAATGGCGTATTGTTTTTCAGTCAGTTATCTCTCGTATTAAATAGTGTTGACAATGCCCATTCATATCTGACGATAGAGCCTGATCCTCCTCTGGGAGCAAGCTGTGCACTACAGCTTATAGCTAACTCCCACACGGGAAGGGCCGGGGAAACAAGAAGTATTCGAGCAGTAGGAGCAGCTCTGTCCAGCTCTCATGAGTCATGACTAAGATCTCTGTTCAACAAAAGTCTCGGTGAATTAAGTTTGTTTATGACAGTGACTGGGCTCTCAGCTACCATCACATCCTCCAGAGCCTGCTTCTGCCTCATCTGCTCAGGGAAGCAGCAACCCTGTGTACGGTACTACTCACTGATCTCAAGTCACTGCTGCTTTAATTGGAGCTTTGTGGAAACTCTGTCCTAAGGCCCACACTAATTAACACACGTGCTGCTGCTGGTCTTGTAACATTCTCCTTGAAATGAAGAGGCTCACAAAGGTTTTATCAGCCAGGACATGAGAGCGGCACTAGCTGAAGAAGATTGTTAACTCTGCAGCTGAATCACCATCTGCATCCAGAACCAGTTTGATGGGTGTGAGATCATTTGTGTGCTGCTTACTCCTGTGATGAGAAACCCATTAGGAATTACATGCTCAAGCTGTCCTGCTTCCTGCCAGCGTGCACCACATGCTTAGATGTGATCTGCTGCATGCACGCAGACGGGGGAATTTTGTCTGATTTGAACTTCTTCCTACAAGTGGTAGCTTGTAAGAGTGCCTCCAATCCTTTTTACCTGGATCAAGACTACGTTTTTCTAAATAACAGCAGTACGATCAGCTTACTTCTTAGGCTGAAACTATGAAAAATCAAAGCTATGCTGCAAGTTGCTTTCCAACACAAAGCTCTACTTGCAAAATCCTGTGTGAACTGGTGCTGTTAAATATATAGCACAAGGAACTGCAAGCAGAAATAATCTCTGAATGGGAACAGCAAATGAAACAACAGCATCACCCATATTTTTTTTAACATCAGTATCTCAGTGGTACTGAGATTATGTATTTGTAGAAAAGGAAAGTGAACTAGAATTATATCCAATAACAGACCAAAATTAACCTGCATTCTGAAATACATTTTCTGAAAAAATACATTAGTCCAGGCAGAGAATTAGCTTTCACTTCTCAGTAAGGAATTGCTGGTGCATGCAAACTATCATTTTATTAATGCTCTTTGTTTTAAGAAGAATGGTAAAGGTATATTAAAGTAAAACTGAAGGACGAAGGACAGGAGCTGCTGAATAGGTAGGAAGTTTCAGGGCATTTAGCTCATTTATTTCCTTGTCAAGCAGTAATTGATGTTTATTGAGAGGAATGGCAGCAGCATGCAGTCAGAGGCAGCTGCACCTGACCTAAGCTGCCTACATACCATTCTCTGGACATTTACCAAAGGAGAAACTTTCTGCTTCCAAGTTTAGTTCCCCCAAATCATAGGATTTGTGCAGTGACCTTTCTTAAACACACAGCTTAAGCCTTTGGGGAAAGTCAGTCATCGCACCTCCAAGTTTCTAGGAGCAAAAATATCAGTGGAAGAGGTGGCTTTGCATCTCAAGTGCAAAACCAGCAATCTTATGTGACACAAGTGTCTGTCCATTTTAACTAGAGAGGGAATACATTAAACCCTCTCACAAGCTTTGGCCACAAAGACAGCCCCCCAAAATGAGCTGCATCCTCTGCCTGCCCTAGGCCAGGCTACAGAGCTGAGGGTTGCAGAAATACCTGGCTGCAGCCCTTCGGCAGCCAGCCTGGAGGAGACTGCATCTGGAAAGCCTTCAGAGATTTACCTTCCTGCTGGAAACAATTCTGCCTGATTTCCTAGTCTGCAGCAAAATGAGGCTAATCTGTCATCTCATTCTGTGTGCAAGATTTATTTGCATTTTGCAAAAGAAAAGTTATTCTGGGGGAAAGATGCCAGCCCCTTCAATCCTTTTCCAAAAGACAAATCAATTTCTTCTCGTGATAGACAACTGCAGTCTAGAGCCAGTGACATTCTGCCTTCCAAGTCCGTGCTACAATGAAGCCCTGATGCAGTTAATGCTCAAACACACAGGCTTGGAACATCCTTCCAAAAAGCAGAACTCTGATGAGGGACAGGAGGACACTTGTACAGGACCACAGAAAAGTAACAGTAATTAGGAGCAGGAGGAAGAGTATTTTCAGGTGGCAAGAAAAAGATAACTAAGAGTCAAGATTCTCCAGACTGATTCAATTTATATTTTTGGAAATTGTACATGGCCTCTGAGGTTTGGGTGGAAGAGTATAAAATAGTAAATTAGTAACAGATTGCTTCTTTGAGAGGAAGTTCTCAGTCTCAGAAAAGTGGATTAGCGAACTGAGGATACCACTCCTTGCAAGGCAGCATCTTTCCAAACGCCTGATGGCAAATCCTAGCTTTTATTTAAAGATAATTTCTGTGCTTTCCTAACAACAGGAGACAATAGATAGTACTGCTTTGATAAAGTAGTGAAGACACCTTGACTCTTTATTGTGTGTCACTGAATGAACAAATGAAAAGAAATTTGGGGGGTGTAACAAACAGAGATTGTGTGCTCTAATCTATTTCTATAGGAGACTGTGAAGAAACAGCCACATTATATAGTCACCAGAACGTTCACCTAAGATATTCTATTCCTACCTTTCCTGCTGTTGGCTGAACCCTGCTCTTGTGTCAGGCATATGGGAAAAGTGTGAATTACAACTCTAATGTGAGCACTTTCCTCTGAGTTCTTTTTTTCCTTGGTAGACATCTAAGTATCCAGCAGCTTAATGCAAGCAGTTCATCTCTATTAATTAAAAACACTCAAAATGTGCTTAGCTTTAAACTTGTGAAGTACTTTAAGTATCTCCCCCTCAGGGTGCGAGGATGTCTGTGCATCTTCACAGCAGTTCTGACCTCTGTGTTGCCATGTCTGTACATGGACCTTGTTTTGACAAAAATGATCAGGCTCATCCGTACACATGAAACTTTTGTGAGATTACGTATATTCACACATACTCAGTTTTGCAATCATTGCGTATACCAGTACTGAATGAAAACAGAACTCATTAAGAACTGGGTATAAATAAGTAGAGGAGAACGTGAACAGAAGATACTAAACAAAGCTCTCCCTCTCTCACCTCAGCTGCAGTTATATGCTTAAACTGCATGGCTCTACAAGACTTTTAGTGTAGTAACTCTGGGGAGAAATGGGTTTCCAGAAGCTGAACAAAACACTAAGCTAAAGCCTCTGCAGTGAGACTGGCACATTTCCACAGGTTAGATCTAACATTCGTGCTGAAGACAGAGAGTTTCCTAGCAAAACGAAGACAACACACCTAACTAAGAGGTGATGAATGAAGCACAGCACTCTTGCAGCCTGGTGAGGCAGTAAGCAGCATACAAACACAGCAACCTCATCTCATCCCTGCACTGGATTATGGGGGGGACCAAATCACTGATGATATCGTAAGGAATACCTCTGCCTTGCTGTGCAACACTTCCTAGGACACAGGCCAAGATGCTGATCCTCTCCCCACCTCCCTAAATGGGAGCTGTTTGTTTTGCTCGAGTATTTCCTTGCCTGTTTGTTTCTCTGGACCAAGCAGTAGGTTGTAAGTGAGAATATCAGTTAAAAAAAAAAAAATGCAAACCTTGAAACTCACGTGTCTGGCCTGGCTGTGCCTTGTGCCGGCTGCTGGCAGAGTCCCACTGGTACATAGTCGCTGTATTTTGGCAGTAGGGCCCCATCCCTGCAGGACAGCAGCCATCAGCTGTGTCGTAGAGGGCAGCCCATGGCATGTCAGGAGGCAAAATAAAAGCTGAAGTGCATACACCTGAGCAATTCAAGGTTTAGAGAACCACACCCTTCCGGTTATTTCTCCTGCAGGCAATATGAGCATGTGCAGGCTGCTCAGACAACAATGTAACTTGAAGCTTTGGCCTTTATTTCCAGCATACATCAAAGTCCATTTTCAGTTTGGCTTTACTTTGTGTTTCCTTTCTTCTTTCAGCCTTACAATCAGATTGAACTTGGACCAGTAAACTCTCTTAAGAACTGGTTTAAAATGAAAGACTTATCTTGGATTTCCCCTGGAGCAGGAGGATGAGGCTCTGTGAGCTCTGAGGCAGGGCCCATCTCAGTGCTTTGCCAGCTGCAACTCCAACTTGTTCCCTCACACCTGGGGTGGTCAGCTGGGGAGCAGGGAACCATGTCAGAGCAATTTGAGAGCTAGGGAATCAGCTGCTAGAAACACAAGCTCTGGTAATTATCTGAACATCAGGAAATAAAGACTATTTTAAGTCCTCTTAACCAGTGATTTCCTAGGGAAAAACCAATGAAGGAAGGGCTAAGATGTGCAGATACCTGAGCTGAGTGTGAATGGCAATTATGATGGCAGTGGTATCAAAATGCTCTTCAGTTCAAAAAGTAACTCCAGTGGAGGAAAAGAAACCCTGATTTCCAGCTACATGAATCACTAATGAACACAATGACTTAAGCAATCATGAGCATTTTCTCTTAAGTAAGCAAGACAACTTCGGAGACAGACTTGGAGACAACCACTGTGTACGCTGAAAACAGCCGGAAGAAAACCCCCAGCCTCCCACATAAACATCTATGGCTACCAGGTCTTGGTCTCCAATTCATTCTATGCAAATTTGTTTCCCTTCAAGTATTTTAAAAGCATAATTGCTATATTATGTGATTATAAAGTCCCTTGCTAACTATTAAGAAATCATCAAGAGTTGTATGCTGGTAGGACCTCACAAGATAGTCATGCTCTCAGCCTTGTTTGCAGCGGCCTTTGCTTTCTTGCCCATCAGAGCACCTCTGCCCCAGGCTGCTCAAGGAGATGCAGAAGGGGTCTGCCAAGCCAGCCCATAGTGCTTGATGCATTACCACCCAAAGCCCATACTGGAGTTTAGGCACTGCTCTGCCCCTGCAATGTGTACAATATGGAGAGACACAGCCTGTACAGGATCTAGATTCCCACAGAAGTCTCAAGGCCAGATATGCAAGCCCCAGGCATTGGCTATCTGTTATATTGAGCTATGCATACGTAATACACTTTTAAAGAATACACTTAAGCTGCAGAAGCTAAAACATTAATAAATACATCCCCACAGAGCAGAGCATGTGCTTAAATCCTTCCTCACAGGGGAGGTCTCTTCCAGGCTGATCGCCTCAATCAGGAAACCCAGAGCCCTGCTGTTGCAGGTGACCACATCAGTTGCTCCCAGTTTCAGGCTTCATTCCTGTTTAGAAACTAGCCAAGTTTTCACCCCCTTCCCACCGCTGGGATGCTTTTGTAAGTTTCCAGACTAAGGGCCAGTTCAAACTCATTTGTTCTCATGCCAGCGCTGTTGGATTGCTCAAACAGCTTTTCTCATCTCACAACATGTATTCTTATTTCCATTCTCAAACTCTGAGACTCTGCTCAGAAGAATGGCTCACTACTCTCTTGCTCACCCAAACAGCCATTTTAGGCACCCATTCCTCTCCAAAGTCATACTCCAGAATTTTGTATTAGTATTTCCTTCTACTTACCAGGCAAACTATTTCTTCAGAAGGTGACTTTATTGGTTCTGAACCTAACAGCTGAGGAGCTACACCCTTCAATGGAACGTCCTCTGCTAAAACTCTTTCACCCTCTAGGGTGGAACAACTAGAAGGCACCTTTCACCTGCAGCTTATTTACTCTATTACTTACAGATTCCCCCATTTGCCTACAGCTGGCTAAAGACTCTGTTAATAGAGTTTCTTCATCAACAGCATAAAAAAGTGGGAGCATTTCCTACTATGATTCATTCTTTTGCATTGAAATGATAGTAGTATCTTGTAGATCTGACTGGATTCATTAACTTCTGATTTCCTGTACGCTGTGGAAGTCAAATGTTTTGCTTAGTTTAATTTTAAAACCAATCTGAACAGCTTGTCTCAGCATATGCAAAATGGGTCTAAGAGCAGGCCTTTAAATTTGCAGATATTCTAGGCTTTATTACTGAAAATATTTCCAGGAGGACAACGTGCCATAAACTCCATTGTATTAGGCCTTATTTATGTTTATTTATGTCAGCTAAGTGATTTCAGCATATGCTGCATCTACTGGCAGTACATGCTGTGCAAGCATGCATTGGAAAATTGTAATAATCAAATGTTAGATGATAATATTGTAATGGATACCGTCTGTGTCAGGCTCTGAAAAGATCACTGTTTCCTCCAGACAAGCTGTCCTTCACTGATATTGCCTTCTGGAGCTCCATGAGGTCAGAGCAAACGGGGCATGCAGGCTGCTGCTCACTCCTCTTCCAGCCCTTGCCCTGGGCCAGCCAGCAGATGGTTTGAAAAGAGGAAATACAAGACCAATCTTCAGCACGTGTTATGCTCTTAACCCCACAAAAGGGCTGAGCTGCACGATCTCTTTCAAGCACACAAGAAATCTCCAGTGCTGTTGAGCATCTCTGTGATGTCCCTGCAATGGCAAAATAAACCCTCACCCTGTCTGCCATGTATGGATGATGGCAGTGGGATTGGGAGGGGTTCATCGGGAAGGGCATCAGGAGCTTAGTGTAGTGTGGACAGACCAGACGGCAGGAGAGTCCCTTAGGATGAATCTGGCCTTCCTACAGTAAATGGTGGCAGGTCACACCCATATCTGGCACAGACATACATAGCAGTATCTGATCCATTGTGGTCATATGGGTTTGCTCCAAATCTACGCCTTGGTTTGTAGAGGCATACCAGAGAATAGGAACCAATGCTGAGGCAAAAAATGTGGTTTAGAAATGACTCCAGAATGAAGGCCGATATTTTCATGTCTAGTCTCTCTTCTTGTTTCCCCTTTCCAGAAAATCAGCATTTTGAATTAGATCGCAAAACATGAAGGGAAACATTGCCAAGTGCTTGTACTATGAGCTCTCTTGGGATGACTGAGTGCCATTGACAGTTTGCTTGGGAATGGGACTATGGACTCTGCAGTCATTAATCAGCAATGTTAAGCTAGCAGTTCTCTACAGCGTGACAGTTTAAATATGATGCTGACTTCCAACGTTGGCTTACTTGGTGCAATTAACAGATTGTGAGATTCTTACACAGTGCATGTTACTGTGGGAAGTCAAGTTTGTCTTGTCATAAGAATTTACTGTCTTTTCTGTATTCTGCACCAGTACATCTTCTAGAAGGAGATTATGAAAATAACAAAGAAATTAGGCCACAGGATTAAAATAATCTTTTGTTCTCAGTTAATGAACAAGTAGCAGTATCAGAATCAGAACTATCACTTTCTGAAATGAACAGCTGGGCTGAGAGAGCACAGAATTGAATATAGGCTGGCTGGATAAAGCCTAGCCATACCTGCAGCTAAAATAATCACACCAAAGAGCTCTCATAGCATCCATCAGCAGGAGCTCTGATTGTGAAATCCTGCAGATCCAGCTGTACAGTCTCAAGTGAAGCCTCCAGTCCTTCCACCTCCTCCAAAAAAATCTGTGAAAACATGAGCTATACATACATAAGCAAAACAAACATTCAAGTGGCAAAGTCACTCTGGCCGCAATGAGGGGATAATATTACAGAGAGCCAGGCTGTATATGTTCTCCCTTGGGAGAAATTGTTCAAGTTAAAAGATTAATCTGGGCTCTCAGCACATTCATTAGTTAAATTGCAAAGCAAGCTTGTTGCATAACCAATCCCAGGATAATTGTATTTATCTTGTCAAAGTTCACAGTACGGGTAATTTCTGACCAGGACAATGTTGAATGCTTTCTGCAAGATGGAAGCATTAGAAACATCAGTCCTGTGCCATCCCCTGTTTTTTTAATTACCTGCATGTTTGGTTTTTTTGGAAGAAAGCATTTGCACAGTACCTTTGGATGTCTCTCCAGCATCAGGCATGGAGGGAGAGGCTGAGGAAAGCAGCAGGTTCACTTTCCAAAAGGGAGTAAACCGAGGCACAGAAACTTAGTGACTTCCTCCTAATTACAAAGGAAATCTCTGGCACAAAATTGCATATCATAGAATCACGGAATAATAGAATGGATTGGGTTTGAAGGGAGTTTAAATATAAATCAGAACCAGCTCCCTGCCATGGGCTGGTTGCCACCCACCACATCAGGCTGCCGAGGGCCCCATCCAACCTGGCCTTGAACGTCTTCAGAGATGGGGCATCTACAGCTTCTCTGGGAAGCCTGTGCCACTGCCTCACTGCCCTCTGAGTAAAAAAAATTCTAGTCTGAATCTCTCCCCTTTTAGTTTAAAACCATTCCCTCTTGTCCTATCACCTTTACCATTTGTCCTTGCATCTCACCAGTTCTTCCATACTTTATTAGAGACAATAAAGGGAATTGTTTGAGATGCAGTAAAGCTTCCATACTAAAATGATGTACAGATATGCAGTATGTACAGACCACCTTTGCATGGACTTTCACAGCCAGGCTTATATCCTGGGAACAGTTCCTGGACTTTAAGATGAGAACAGAAAAGGAGGTCATCTTGCCCAATTTCTTGCATGTCACAAGCTGCCATGTCCCCTGCTCTGCACCTGTGTGGACCTTGCTGCCTTGAGTTTAGTCCTACTGGGAGTCTTTATGGAAGAGCACCTCATCCTGTTTTGAAGAATCAAAAGGTGAGGAGTTCACTTGTCTCTTGTTCTGGGAATTAAGCATTTGTGCTTGCGAAAGCACATGGACAATACATTGCCAATCTGATGACGCTGCTAAAGGTTATCATCATCAATCCATAGTACACATTTCCTCGCTGGCTGAATGATCCCTTTCCATCCAGTATTTGCATCTCATACCAGTGCATGCATTATTCTTGCTCTAAACCCTCTTTTTTTTTTTTACTTTTGACACACCCGTTCTCACCCGCATGACATATGCATATACAAGAGTGCAAAATGGTTCATTTGCCGAGCAAAATATTCTGGGATATTGACTTGAACACCTTTCAAGATTTATTTTGCCCATAGAGTTATTTTATCAAACAAGCAGGTAACTTTACTTAAAAAAAATAAGCCAAGTTTACCTGTCAAGACCTATGTCCCATAAAAACATCATTGGCTGCCATTAATAATATTCCTGTTTTTTATTACTTGAATTCCCATATCAGCTTGTCTATTACTTTCCTGGAAGTGAGGCCAGGCTAGCTATACTGCTGTTATCACAATTACCCTGTTTGTTCTGTTAGAACATTGGCAAAACATGAGCATGTTTTCAGTCTTAGCAAATTCCTCAAATATCCCACAATTTGTTAAAAATGAACATCAGTAGGTCTGATAATTCCTCAGCCTTTTTTTATTATTATTATTATTTTAATGCTGCATAGCTGCAGGTTATATATGATCTACTGGTTTAAAGCTGCTAGCCCAAAGTAGGTGTTGTCCAGCATTCTCTAAATTGCTGATGGGCTGGAAAATAATCATCATCCTCACAAGATGTATGTAACATCATCTTGTTTCTTTCCAAACACAAACCAGAAATATGTAATGAATATTTCAGCCATCCAAGACTGTGCTACAAACAGTTTTAACACCTTTAACCCCTTCTGGGCTTACATCCTTACTATCTTTTATTCCTTATGCAACTTAAGAACTCTTTCAGAACCGTTTGCTTGATATGAATAGATTTTGCTCTAAACTTTACTAGTAGTTTCCATATCTCCTAACACAAAATTATCTCCTTTCCTGGTTCTTTAAATGTACTATATATTCATACCTACATACACATCTATACATACCCACCCAAAATATAGACATGCGTAGACAAATATTTACATATTTAAAAACATTTGTATGTGTGTAAACACATTTCTACTTTGTCTTCTTTTGCCATACAGCTTCTTTTAACAACATTTTGCTTATTCAGATAACTCATCTTGAAAATCATCCAATTTCGATTCACACATTTCTATTCCGTTCAACTTGAATAAGGGCAGTCCTTGGCTATGGGATATTGGCCTTTTCAAAACAAAACTCATAAAAATTACTATTTCAGACTTCCTTATCTTCATCTATACTGAATGTAATGAGGTCATGATCAAGTCTTCCTGAGAAAACCCATTTTCCAATCTGGTGGATAAATTCATTTTTAACTGTCATCAGCAGAATTCATCCATGCTAAGTTTGATACCATTTGTTTTATAGAACTATAATCTGGTTTTAATGTTATTCTCGTGATGTTTTGCAGGTAGATAAATAAAATCTGGCGAAAATCTCTGAAAGAACAAAGTTTGTTGTTAATTGCACAGTATTTTTCCCCCACAAGCAGTAGTAGATAATCCTGTCTTCTGGGTCAAAACAGTTATTTATAATGCCAACTTTGTCCACCCCTACTTGTTCCTGGACTGTGATAATCAGTGTATTGCACTGAATTTTTAAGATCCTGCACTTCCTGATTTTAAGTTAGGCATATATAAGCCACTGGGTCGTACACACACTGTTTCTTTTATCTCCCTTTGCCTTCTTAAACAGCTTATTCAATACTCCAGCATTCTGATCCCTCTAGTCCTGAAATCTGTTGAGATAATTATGTTGAATTTATCTTGATTATTGAGAAATTCCAGTACCTCTTACTTACTACCCCAAATCCTAGCTTCAGCATATAAGTGATTCCAAGCACAATTTGCTTTGGATCCTTTACCACAGTGATTTAATTTGTTCCTGACTTGGTGAATCTTAACCACATTTTCTTCCTTAGTCCCCTTCTGTGCATTGTTGCTTTAAATGCAGCTGTAGCAGTTCACAGTAGTCAAGATTTCTGTCCTCTGCCACACCTATTCAATCTCTCCATCATTTTGGACTGAACAAATTAGAAGCCAAATTAAAAGCACAGTTTTTGCTCCATGGTAAGTAGTCAGTCCAAAACCAACAGAGATATTTTGCATTGACCCATGGGATGCTGACACAGGCTGGCTGGGATACGATATCCACATGGCTGTTTAAATAATGGCATTCAGCATCCCCCTTTCTGAGTCGAGAAGTTCTGTTTTTGCAGGTGGCTTTGCAGTGTAATTCAGCAAATGCAATTTTAAATATCAGTGCAAGGACTCCACTTAGAACACAGAGGCATGAATGATCACTGGGTTGCGGTCAATAGAAACTTGCAATACCTTGTGGTCACAGGACACATCTCTGGTCTTCGCCAGTGATGGAACTCTGAAGAGTCGCAGATGTGTCTCATGCTGGGAAAAAATGCATTAACATCTGCACATGGCTGACAGCTGCTTTTCTCACACAGTACAGATGGTGAAGCTCTGCAGAGCCCTTCTGGGAGTAGACGGGATGCAGCAGTGCCCACGGCCACTCAGCCGTGCTGCTCTCTGTCTTCTGTATGAGCATGAGGGAAAAGCTGTTTGGGGAAGCATTGCTCTAACTGGAAAAATGATGTGCTTTCAGATAAACAAACATTTCTTTGGTCACATTCATTGTTAGTTACAGCATATTCATACCAAACTACCAACAAAAGGCATCAGCTGGGGGAACGGAGCATGCAGGAAGGAAGGAGTCACTTTGAAGAACATGAGATATTTTCCGTATGAGGATTGCTGATCAGCCCAGCCAATGAGCCCAGCCGATAAGCCAATCATTGCTTAGGGAGTTGCTGGCCTGGTGAGCTCAGCAAACAGGGGATAGAATACATCTCGCAAATAACCTTTGTTTTAATGAGCTAGGCACTGATCTCAGCACAATTCTATTTACATGCAAATTGCTTAAATTGGTAATTCATTTATCCATGGGAAAATGCGTGGATTATAGGATGGATAAGAAGAAAAAGTTGCAAGGAAACAATATATTTACACATGGACAAATGAACTGTATAACGTGCTACACATACACACAGAGAACTGTCTTAGCAATGTCCATTGCAAACTGGGAGATGGTGATGTAGGAAAATATTTAGCTCAGAGGTGCAACCTAAAGCTCAAATTCTACTTTAAAGTGATCTGTTGAAAAACTGAGGATGGGAGACGATCTTCTGCAAGTTGCCCAAGCCTTAGCCACTCATGGGCTTCTGCCTTTGCTCTGCAGCACAGAAGATGTATTCTAAGTTTCCAGCAGCTTACATAACTGTGTGTGTAACCAGAGCCCACAGAAATTTTGAATTCAGGGAACGATTTCAACCACTTCTGACAGATGAGAGGGGCTTTCAACAGCACTTAAACAAGCTTGGTGAAAGCAGGTAAGCAGGTAGAGATGAAAGACTGATTTTCTCTGGGAGAAAACTCTCACCAAGGATGTTGCTAAAATACTGACTCCCATTCCTAGTGTAGAAAAAAAGACATGTATGTCCAAACAGCAGGAAAATCTTCCCTTGGAGCTCACAGTACACTTTAATACATAGCAAAAAGGATTCTTTAGCTTTGATGCTCATGGATCCATTTGTTTAACTACACTTGTTTTCCACTGAAGAACTTACGCGCTTTCAGAAACCATAACAAATAGATACATAACTCTATAATAGATATAATTATGATGCATATATAAAATTCAACCAAAAGTCAAATTAAATTTGATCATTTTCTAATGGAAAAAAAATATTATTATTATTATTAATTTTGTCTGCAGTCCACAATGTGAATGGTTAAGTATCATTTCAAATAAGAATTCCTTTAGAAAACCATTTGTTTTTCAAACACTGTACCATGAAATGCCTTAAAAGTGGCAAATTCATCAAAACTGCTGAAAAGAAATTAGAAATGTGCTTTCAGCTGTGTTACAAATCTCATATTGCTGGTTCAGTGTCACAGTGTGCTTTCCCTTTCTGTGTAGGAAAGACACAGAAAGCTCTTCAGCAAGAGATAGATCAGATTTATTTGACATTGAAAAGCTTTTAGCTCAGCTTTCAGTGCCTAATGCATCTTCAGCAAATACTGTGTGTGCTTATTCCTGCATAGTTATACCTCGAGAATCTGTACTGAATATGCTTAACTGCTAAAATGATAAAAATGAAACTCAGATCCAGGAATATGATGCAGAAGCTTTTTTGAAGCAACTACCACTTGTCTCCTTGTACCTGAGCTGATAATACTGACATAAAATTCTGACGTTGTAGTTTCAAGCCTGTATATACCACATTTGCCAAAACATTCCAAATGTGAACCATGGAAGGCACCAAGCTACAAAGGTTTTTTATGATAAGATGGCAGGAGCTGGACCCAAATCTCCAGGGGTTAAGCATGGGTGTACTGGTGCTTAACTCTACCAACCTTCTCTCCTGCTGTTTTGCCAGTTGCTAGGTGCTCACACTGTAGCAGATACTTACTAAGTCTGTATGAAAGGGGTTGCTATTATCCTTCCAAAGCTTCAGGCTGAAGCAGTTGTTCAGAGCATCGCTGACACATATCCCTGTTCCTAACAGAACAAGTCTATATTCATGTCCTATGGACAAAATTGGCATTCGTATTGAGATTTGTACCATCTTCACAAAGTTCCTTGGGAGATCTGTTGGCTTTGTGTGTGGGGAAATGGATCAGAAAATACTGACAATTTTCAGAATGCTTGCCCTGAATTTCAATGTCTCCTCCTTGTCCTGGCTAACAGTGCACTACTGTTGGGGCACACTGAGTGCCTCACACCACACGTGAAGTGTGTCAACTTGCCGAGTGTGTGGGGACTGCAAATTCCTTTGCACACCCCTCCCTTCCCAACACACCAGCAATGGGTCATTATCTTTGATTTTGACATCTGAAGAGAGAATGCAAATGCCAGGAAGGAAGTTTTTAGAATCTGTAAAAAAATACTCTATAAAAGACCTTCCAAAGGGAATATTGCAACAGGATACAGTAAAGAAAAACAGGAGAAGAATTTGAGGGGGAGAAGCTCACACTATAAATGTGAAATACTTCTGAGAATAAATAAAAACATAAGCACATCCAAACTTACTTCTGCTTAGCAGAAAATATATCATTAGTGAGTTTTCTTCTTAAAATAGCCAAAGCATGTTAGTGGAATACTTGAACATTTCTAATTTATAACTTCCGAATGTGCATGTAGTACAGGGGACATGAAAGCACATTGAGCTGATGTTTGGGCCGCTTCTGCTGGACCACCAAGGAAGAAGGTGAAATGCAGAGGTTACAAGCTGAATATGAGGGCTTTTGGCTCTTTGAAAAGTTTGCTTTATATCACTGGGGTGTCTCATCAAGAATCCAGAAAAAATCATCTCCGAAGTCACTGAAATGAAGGTCAGGAAATCCCAGTCTTTGTGAGCACCTTGGCAGCAGCCAGTCAGTATAAAATTGTCATGACTTATTAAATTTTGAAGACAGTGACTAGCTTACTGCCGTCTATGTTCTACATTATAACAGAATGCAATAAAAAATCTAAATGTTGTCCTAATTTCAGCCTCCTCCCCCATTCCTTTTACTAAACACTGTCAGGGTACGCTGTGCTTTGTGAGCCATGCAAACAGTCTGCACAGCAAGAAATCTGCAAGCTATGCAACTGATGCAAATCCACTCTCGAAGCAAATGCAGAAAAGCTCACCCTGACATGGATCTGTACCTCGCTCCTTGAAAGTCATCCTGGAGAGGGTGACTCTTGAGGAAGATTTGTTAAAGAAGGCTAAAAAGCTCTGACCATTAATGGAGCACAGACAGTGGTTTCAAACAAACCTCTAAACAGCAGAGAAATGATCCTAGGGAAGAACAGGACAGAGCACAGGAAAGCAGCAGATGTGACTTGGCTTGTGGATTCTACCCCATTATGAAGGCAGCAGGTTTTTGTCAGAATCCTTCCTGGGCCCAAGGGCTGTATCACAAACCTGGAGCAGGCACTTGCTGATCTACATGAAGAAGTGTAGATTTCTTACAAATTAAAATTCACTGTTTCAATGTGAAATTGCAATGAAATCTTGTGGAGGAGTAAATTAAATTGGAAGTATAATCTTACTCTTGAAATGATGACACAGTCTACGAAGGAAAAGAGCCACAGCCCATTTTGCTGGTGGAATGTCAGCAGTCTGTAGGTGCTCAGCACGTGGGAGCACAGCCACCTCCTGCACAGTGCAGTGACAGTGCTCAGCAACCCACACCCACAAAAGCTTCTTTGGAAAGAAGACGGTGCCTGAGCTGGAGCAAAGGCTGTAGGAAAGAATAACACTTTTTGGAGGGAATTAATCTGCCTATTAGTTTTAATTAAGAAATTGGATGATATTTAGCATTAAAATATTAAATTCACCTTCTCTCTAATTAATAATTAATCCTTAACCTAATTTTCTGGGAAAACAAAGTTAAGGCAATCACATCTTTCCCTTTCAGCCTGACTGCCTCCCTGTGCATATTCAGAGCCCTGTGGCTGTGTTCAGTACCCTACCTTTGACAAAGCATAATGTTTTCAAAGATATCATATGCCCATCAGAATAAAGAAAATAAGGCATAGTGGTAAAGGAGGGAGACCCTTTTAAGTGTTCACATGGAGAGGGAAGCTGAGGCATAAATACATCCCTTATTAGACACCAAAGGATCAACAAAAGGCTTGAAATACTTTCATGCCTCATGGGAAACACTTCCATTGAACTCACGCCTTTCTAAACATCAGAAAATCCAACTACCAGACACAAATCTGTAAGAAACCAGGCTTCACTGGCCCAGCTGCTCACCCAGCAACTTCCCTCAAGCAAGCAAACGAATCACTGCAATTGCAAAATACTGGTATTTCATGGGATGCAGAGCAGCGCAAACAGGCTCTTGGTGAGAAATCTAGTCACGAAACATGTGAAGTAAGCAGTTTCCAATTAGCAGTGCCCATCAAAGCAAAGCTTGCTCTCTTCCCCCTATTTAGGGCAGGGTTTTGGGGAGCCCATGGGAAGGGCACTCAGTGGCAGGGGATGTGTGTGGCTGGGGCTGCAGCATAGGAAAGGCTCCTTGCTCCAGGGGAAGTGCAGTCGTGAACCCAAGAACAACAAAGCAGTATTACACTTAATCCGTTGCCATCTGGCTTCATTTTGACAATCCATAAAATCAGACACAACATTCTTCCTCCAAATCCCTGAAAAACAACACAGAACTAGTGTCAAACTGAGTGTCCCCTCCCTTCCCTGGCCCCTCTGAGGGCCAGAAGGAAGCTTCTGCAAGGCGGAGCTCGATCCCTTCCAGTGACATTTCTGTAGGAGCATCCTGGCTGCAGATGTTTCCATGTGGCAATGCAGCCTGTGCAGTGTTGTCCATCATACTTATGGAGACGAGGCAGAGGATGGGGCAAGAGAGGCCATGAACAGCAGTCTGCATCCACACACTATGAGCCACCTCCAAAAGGTCCTTTTCCATGTGCTTGAGGGAGATCCAGGGCCATCCATATGTCCTCCCCTGCAGATACCAAATGGCCATCCACCAGGGAACACAGGGAGACTTTAAGCTATCGGGGAAGCTATTTTTTGCAATACTTGTGTCATTACTGAGGCATTAAGGTAGTCTGAGGGAGCTCAAATATCCTCTCACAGCAGATGACTTAGTAACTGAAGAACAAAGCCATTTCTGTCCCCAATGAAAGGCAGAAGGACAACTAAAAATTATTACATATTACCCAATTCAAGCTTATTTGTGTTCCCATTAACAAAGACTGTTTATCTACAATCAACAACTTGCCAAGGACTGGCCATTCTGGTCATAGCCTCCCAGCTGAGGGGTGCAGCTCAGCTGCTGCCTTCCCACGTCTCTGCAGACATCCAGGTATTTGAGGTGCCTGTCGTCCATCGTGACATGGACCCCCTGCAGCTCCTGTGCTGCTACTGCCAGCTCCATGCAGATGGCTAGGATATTCTGGGATGTCTTAGCTAGTGGCCATGATCTGTGTTCTGTCATTCTCATGTAGTCCATGGCTATGTATCTGCTTGTACTCCCTAGGTGCTACCTACAACAAAAGCACATGGATGTCTTCCCAGCTGCCAATACAATTGTACTAACAAGAAAAACATTCACATTCATGAATTATACTTGGTTCAGCTTCCATAACACAGTGTCAGCACAGAAAGCAAGGCAGATGCCGCTTGCTTGCCTGCCTTAGGGCTGAATGCCACAGGCATGTCCTTGGGCTTGGTCTGTGCTTTGCTGGAGCACGTCTGTGCATCCTCTCCTCCAGAAGGCTCATTGCTGGCAGCTACATGAATGTTAACCAGGCACATCTCCATGGAGCAATGTGTGTGCAAATGCATTAATCACGTGTCTTTCTTCACGTTCAGGAGCACACTAAGGAACAGCCTTGCATGGCCTTCACACGAGAGGAAAGGAAAAGAGTAAGTTCCCTGTGCTATAGCAGTGCCACCTGCAATGGACATGCAGCTTCATTACAAATTCTCCTGTTGAAACTCCCAAACGTCTCTACTTGTAGCATATGGAAGTCACACTCATTTCATGGTCTGAAAGGAGGAAATGGCACACTTGTGCCAAGTATTGTGAGACCGGTTTTACAGCAAAAGTTGGATCTGCATAAGTTTAAGGACTGCATATAGAAAAATCATGTGCTCACATGTTGCCTCAAGCAAGTGCACACCCAGGATGGAAGGGGAGAGAGAACATAATCTCCTGTGAAACCAGAAATGTAAGCAGCACAAAACTCTTAAATTGAGGAAGACAGTAAAGATGCAATGAACAATAAGATAATTTTATCTCTAATACTTAAAAACACTTTAGAAAACTTGATTATAACTCAGGTTAAGAAGACTGTGATAAATAATGCTAATTTGTGACTTGTAATGGCATCAGATTTTTAGGGAGGTTAGATATGAAAGAGACAAATATGACTAGTAACAGACTTCAAGCTGAAATTTGGAGCTGCCATGATGTTGGTATTTAATTAGCTTTATGTTTCAGGAAATGGTTTATTTCACAGGTTCATTTTGAGATTTTGATCATTTCATATGCAGACTTTGCCTTTCCTACACATCCTCCTAGTATGAGCTGTTACAGCAGCATCCTCATTCCAGATGGAGAGCTGGATGTGCAGCTCAATATTATGGCCAGAAAACCTCCCGTAAGAGGACAGTTGTGTTCAGGGCTTTACTGATAGCAGCCAGCTCCATATTACCACTTCCTTTTGCACACACATGCCTGGTACCTCTCTTTCTCCTCTAAATCCTTTCTGTACGTCATGACTAAGTAATTACCCTACTGGCAGACTGAGTTCCTGGTGGCATTAGGTAGGTTTCACTCAGAGAGTGAGAGTAAGTGGATGCCTGCTGGTAACATGGTGGAATTGCTGAGTTTTGGTGGGCATTTCTATGTTGTTTGTTGTTGCTGTTGTTGTGCTTTTATTTTCTTATTTTAATTTAAAAACAATCAAACTTTTTTCCACTTTCATTTAGGGCCTACCCAAGTCCTTGTAGTAATTTCAGTGAGAATTGGCTGGTGTGGCTCTTGGCCAGAACTTCCTTCATAAAATCATCAGGTGAGAGATCTGCACATCAAATGTTTTCAGTGCTTTCTGCTCAGTAGAAGCAAAAAAGCTCTGGACCACACATCCTGAAGAGGTCTTTTTGTTCTATCCTAGGACTTTGTGAGGGCTATCATAAAACCAGATTATGTCCTCCTATGCTCATTTACCCACATCTGGAGCAGAAGCTATCTGTCTGATTATCATTGCTGAAAAGGTAACAGCAGGAATCTGACAATCTTTCACATGCTTGTAAAAGGAAGGAGTAGTTTTCTTTCTGTATTTTTGAGTTTCCTACCTGTATCTGTGGAGAAAATTAAGACTGAATATTACAACATTTCTAGAGCATTTCACAAAATAAAAAAAAAAAGAAAACCCTGCTGAAACATGTGTCCTCCATATTCGAGTCACTAATAAATTTTTGTCTTCCCTTTCCTTCATCTTATTAGAGACATGCAACAATGACTTTCTCTGTGAGCATGATTTTACCACAAGCCTACCAGTGGTATGATAAGGACGGGAAGGAGCACGCTGGTGTTCCAGTCACACTGTATTCAGAACTAGGTACTATGGATACTGCTGCTTCTGCTTCCCAATCCCCACGACCCTCCTCTGCCTTTTCACTTGCTCAGCTGGAACTTCTCCAGGCAATTTGAACCAGTAAGTATTTTCAGTTGAGACTACAATGGTTACGTGACACGGATCTGTAGTACTCCTCATGCCCAAGATGATGTAGTTTTAGAATTGTCATACTTTACCCTACTTTTCATTTGCTGGAGTACAATTAGATTTTCTACAAAAAGTCTTAGAATTAAAAGAAGTGTTTTATTTTAAGGATGTTGTTTTCACTTTGCTTAAGTATTGTCCTTCCTAATGTTGCAAGCTGGCAACGCTCTTGGAAATCTTTGCTAAGAGAGGGTATCCTATAGCAATTAAGGTGTCTCAATGGAGCTCTGTGAAACGCTTGAGGAAAATGGAGCAAAAATTGTGAAAGACTGAAATATTCATCTCCCACCATCTGCTACACAGGATATATGTTATTTTACTCTTTTTATGTCTGTAATCTCTCTGCGTATAGCAATTTAGAGCACTGCTCTTTTTTTAAAATTGAAAGGTAAAACTTCTTTTCACACTCCATTTACTGGCCAGATGGAGCCACAGTGCCTGCTGCTACTCATTTGCAAGAGTTTGGAGGGGAGAATGCTGGGCAACACACCCATTTAGCTTCTTCACGTAAAAAATGTTGATAGGAAACAAGGGGAAAAATGGCTGTAAAAGTCTTATTTAAAAAGCAAAAGAGGTCTTATGAACGAGAGCCTCTCTCCTTAACTTCAGTTCACAAACACCTTCTCAAGGCCAACATTACTTGCTGAAAAAAGATCTCAGCATCCAACCAGAGGATGCTGCACGGACTCACAGTGTCATTCACACCGCGGGTGGGAGGTTGCAGCAGAGCCACAGACTCAAAATCTGGGCTGAAATATCACTAGAATGCAATAATAGGATATAGCACAACAATCATGGAAAAAGAAAGTGCGTAACAGCTGAACATAAATCATAGTTAATTGAAGCATCATTATAGAAACTATTGAGACTCACATATTAAAAATACAACAATGTATTCTTGCTCTCTTCTTTTTAATGGATTTTTGTTGCTGTTTTCATTTTTAAAGGACACACTTGGTACTCTAACTACTTTACATTTTGTAGTGTTTTTTGTTTTTTTTCATCTTCCTTTGTCCATTGTTTTTAAATCACTTTTTGAGAGAGTGCTCGTTCAATGTCAACAAGAGGTAATTCAAGTGAAGACTATTTCTGGCATTTTATCATTAGTATTGCCAAAATCCTGTTTAAAGTAGTCCCTTTGAGAGTCTATCCAAAAAAAATGAAAAATAAAAATTCATTTCTAACTCAAATGCTAGCTAAAGATAGTAACAGGATGCTTTTTTGGCTGATCTGCCAGCCAAAATGACAGCTTACCAGGCACTCTTCAACTAAGTAGTGATTGCTTTAGTAATCCTTTTGGGTTAATTTTTTTGCCTTTCTCTCTCTGATTACAGGAAGATCTGTTCTGTTTTGATGTGTGTAACAACCCGCTTTAAGTAAACAACAACTCCTGTCCAGCCTACACTTCCTCCTCCCATGGTGTGCACTGAGCAGTCAGCTGCAGCTGCAGTATGAGGAACATGTCCTACACCTTGGATGAGTTCCACATTCTGGGTGAGGGCCTGGAGGTGCTGAACCAAGGCCACTGGCAAGTGTTATCCAACAGAAGATGAAATGACACCTTTCTGAGGATAGAGGAGACCAACAGAAATCTTGTCTTCCTTCCTCCCCTCCAAGTGATGAAATTTTGGTCTTGTCTCAGTTGAGCCAGTGCCAGAGGCTCTGCTCCCCACTGTTGGATGCTTGTAGAGATGGGGGAAACTCATGCTGAAGGAGGTACACAGGCACGAATTGCAGACATAATGCTGGCTGTGAAGTCAGTGATGTCTCACATTGCTCTAAATGTCTCTTTCAGGTACTGGAGAGAAAATTACACCAAACACAAATCTTCAGCTATTACACCAAACACAAATCTTCAGCTCTATAGGAGCTGCTCATACCACAGCTGGTATGGGACATGGACAGACTTCCAAGCTCCCTCTTCTCTCTGCAGACATAAATCCGTGCAGAATGAGGACCATGGTAGCTACTAGAATTTCTTTCATCAGCTAGGGAAAATACAGTTGACAAAACCTCTCTGCTGTTTCCTTGTTTCAAAGGAAAAAGTGTATTGAGAAACTTTTTCTTTAAGAAGTGCCAATTAGCTTCAAACACAGCTTTTTTTTTTTTTTTTTAATTTACCTGTTCACTGCTATCATGAGACACGGGAAAAATCCACTTCAGAATGCCTTGGCTTGCTAAAGCCAGTCTTTTGAACTAAGCTACCACATGTTCAGGGGGAAAGGTAAAGCTGTCATGGAACACATCCCACAGGCTCATAAAAAATGTAGTTATTAATGAAGATTAAAAGAAAAAAAAAGCCGAAGTTTGACATTTACAATAAGAAAAGAAAGTGCCAAGAGTAGCTTAGATCTTAAGGAAAAACTGTAAGAGAGGACAGAGCATGAATGGTATTTTTTTCAACTTTCTGCAGAAAAAAAATTCTAAAATATCTGTTACTTGAAAAGTCTCTAACTTAAGGAAGTACAGAAGAGATTCCTGGGAAAAGGAAGCATTCTGGGAGCAGCTGCAGGTTATACTACCACCAGAGCTGGTGCAGAGGACATCCTCCTCTCCAGCCCCAGCTCACTCATCACCAGAGAGTACAAGTGAGTCACAGCTGTATTGCATTTCAGTTATTGAAGGGGAAAAATAGCGTCTGGCCTATGCATAGAAAATGTCAGCTGTGTAGCACAGTGCCAGCAAGGTGGTACACCACAAACTTACACTAGAAAAACATCCCAGCCTCTTTCAGTCTGGTTTCTTGTCCATGCTTCCTCAGAGAGACAAAAAGTGTCACCTTTCTGCCAAGGGTGATACAGCTCAGATGTCTCTTGTCTTACTGATACAAGGATGTAATTTGCCTACCCCAAGGTAGACTTTGAGGTGTGGCATTGCTTGGCTTCTCATACAGAACAGGTTTTACATGACCACCACACCGAGGAGAGACTTAAGCCACACTTTGTATAAAGCTTCCCAGATCCTTTGGTGTCTTTGGCACCTTTACAAAGTAATAAATAAAAGCATTGGCAAAACAGAAGGCAAACGGCAGCCACAAGGGGAGGAAACATTGGCTACAGTTTTCAGAAGAGGAATGACTTTTCCTTCTTACTGCATTTCCTGTGAGATCCTGCTCCTTAACCAAGCACTAAATCTCAATGTAACTGCATATTTCTTCTTCTTTTTTTCTCCCTACCATGGCAAAATTTAGCTTAAATTATCTTGGATAGCATTACCTGAAATTATGTTTCATTGCCCAAATTAGTCTGAATGCCACATGGGATAGAAGAAAGCCTTATGTAATAGTGGAAAACGTAGTAGCGTGTGTTAGAGATTTTTCTGGAAGTGGGAGTTCATTCACGGAGCCAAGAAACAGAGCTCAGACCATGTCTGTATGTATAGGGAAAAAACAACAAAACAGCTAAAGCACTTTAAGGAGCCAATGATTGTGCTCTAAGAATACAGATAATTGACATGAAGTCTTGACTTGAAATCAATTTGCAAAGGCTGCACAGGAGGTTGCAGACAGCCCAGGTTTGTAAAATAGGTAAGAAATGTCCAGCCTCACATTATTCTGGATTATGAAAATCAGCTTACTTCACACAAAGAACAGCAAGTAGCCTGCATACAACATTTTACTGAGATGTGACAAAGCAGTGCAAATGGTTTGAGATGTGAGCATACACTGACACTGCTCACATTCTTCTCTCCCCACCACACAGTGGGCAATTGGAATTTACAATTTACAACTGGCAGACTGCTTACATGTCCTCCCAATCTGTTAACCGTTGTCTTGATTTGTATTGTTTTTCCTAACATCTCCGTTCCCTCACTAGGCTTTGTTGTGGGCAAGGTTATGTACTTGGCAAGGCTTCCCATATGGAATGGTTTAATGGCTCTAGGATATCAATGCAATCACTGGGGGCTGCAACAGATGGGGCTTGGTTAGACAAGGAGCCAGTTATCGTGGGTGTTTTTACAATTGTTTTATGCAGTTCTCCTATCACCACGTGGAGGTAAAGAAGATGAGAAATCTTCAGGGATGGAGAGGTTGGCTAGCATAGATGTGCTGGCTGAAAGAAAGAGCAAAAAATAAGAGCAGACTTTTAATGAATAACCTTCATGGCTGCTTTTGCATTTCCGTTAATGACCAGCCTGTAAGCGCTGCTAAGCCACTGATCTTGCTATCAGCCAAGGGCGGCCACTAAATCTCCTCCAGGCTGTAGCTGACCCTGCCAGTCAGGCAGGGACAAGCACTCCTTCTCCTTCAGCTTTTTCAGTGCTGGGTCCACTTTCTCCATCCAACTCCACCCCAGGAAATCCAGCTATGTTACAAAAGAGCATGCATCTTCATGTCAGTATGTGGTCAGAGAAATGTGTCTATATCACAGCTCCAAACCCCAGGTGAAAGCACTGCCTCCTCAATTACAGCTTGCACTCTTTAAAAGTAGTTAGAAATTGCTAGCAGTTTGCAGGCGTGTTTCAATCGCTTTCTAGGGGTAGGTCAGGCACTGGCTTGTTCTGCAGAGAAGAGGTTATTTATGGGACTTCAGACAGTATTTCTCTCTGGGGAACTGCTATCCCCAGCTGCAAAACCACCCAGAGAGAGGCAGAAGGTAGCAACAGGCAGTGCTGAAAATTGCTCTGCTGGGATGAAGGCACCCTGCAATTTCTTCTGATTCTCATAACAGGCTGCTGGGACATGCCAGGTATCAGCAGTCAGAGGGTGGGGGACTACCCTGAATAAGTAGGGAGGCGATGTGAAGATGGGAATGCTGGAGCCCTCCCCAGCTCAGTGCAGAGGAAAGTCTACCTTCTGCCCTTCCACAGATTCAGCTTATCTCAAATATAATGGAGCCACAGATCTCCTGCTCACAGGGTCAAGGAGCAAAGGAAAGGGCAGAGTCTGGGCGAGTAACAAAACAAAAATCAACTGCAACAAAGAAGGGCATTTAGATGAGGGAAAGAAGGAGCTGTGTAAAAGCAATGGCATTTCTGATGGAACAAAAAGCATATTAGCTGAAAGCCAAGCACTGGATCCAGAAAGGAGATTTGAATCATCCCCTTGGATCTATTCCACTTTTAATAAAACATTAACTATTCATTGAGAACACACGTGTGTGTATGAATCAGTAGCCTGGTGGGTCTTCTGATAGACGAGAGTTCCTGAGCACCAGTCTCTCTTCTAGTAAATGTTAATTGTTTATACAAAGTCTAACAACTTCAAGAGGAGAGACTGAGGGCCTCCTGATTGCCTCCATGGGTGAAGTAGTGACAGGAGACCCAGGAAGTTCCTCAGCTGCTCCATTCAATCACTGCAGAGCACACACTCACATACCTCTTCCTTCATTTTTCTTTGAAGTTCTCCAAGAAGAAATATTTGTTGTTGCTTTGTTATTGTTGTTGCTGCTGTTAGAAAAGTCTAGAAGACAGAATCCCTCTCAGTGCTCTCCAGCTTGGACTTATGGATTTTTCCAGCTGCAAAGCAGCCCCAGCACTGAACCAGGGAAAGGAGACCTTTCCAGCTCCAGCTCTCCCTGTGGTACCCCACTTCTGCCCCATACCTGCAAGAACATTTGTGTTCTCATTTGTAACACCACTAACTGACTATATACACCATGGCAGCAATGGGATTCATGCAAGCACTGCTGAAAGCAGCACTGCTAATGATAGCAGGGAATGGCTTCCCATAACAGTTAGCCACCTCTATCAAGGTTTGCTGCAGCCATGAACTCCAGAGATAGCAAGCATGCTTTGATTAAACACTATTTTAAAAGAACAGAGCAGAAAGTCGAGAAGGAAATAAGGGTGACAGCCCCAGGAGCAGAAGACATGGACCCAAGAAGTGGGGACCACTGTTGTTGCTCCCATGGGAGATGTGGCTTCCAGCACATAGGGTGACCCCAAAGTCCCTGGCCCTTAGGAAACCACTCCTCACTTGACCATTCCCACCTGCTTTGCAAAGAATTACATAGGCACCTCAGAGAGACAGGACTGCACTGACACAGCCTAGATACTGACTTGAAGGTTGCAGGTTCATAGGAACAGGCACAGGCAACAAGACCGTGCAGATTATT
Source organism: Pavo muticus (assembly GCA_016647715.1). Classification (NCBI taxonomy): domain Eukaryota; kingdom Metazoa; phylum Chordata; class Aves; order Galliformes; family Phasianidae; genus Pavo; species Pavo muticus. Next base: position 2,277,330 of record JACDJE010000045.1, on the reverse strand, counting down.
TGCAGACTGAGATGAAAAGCACCAGATGGACTGGTTTCCTGTTGTATTGGAGCTCTTCCCCCCACACTGCACAGTACCAGTGTCATCTGGGTGCTTCACATTCCTTTCCAATTCAGCAAATTCAACATTGTGAGTCATCCAAATGGACAGCTGAGCTAGACTAAATGCATGGCATGCCTTGCTAAGAAAATTAAAACATTAGTAGAAAGAAGCTTACACCTGGCCCAAGGAATTGCCCAGCACAGCTCTGCTAGACTGAAAGCAGCAGCAATTTCCACACAAATCATTGTGCTGGAAGGCCTCCATTAGTCTCGAGCAAATCAAACCCAGGCAGCAACAGCACAGGAGATATAACAACAGAAGAATTTTGAGGATTGAGCTCTTCCTAGAAAACAGTTTTCATTCCTCCAGTTACTGCCTTCTATGAGAATGACAGATGTGCTTGAAGAGTATAAGTCTTTAAAAATTTTTCTGAACAAGAGCAGGCCTAAACCCGCTTTGATTTGGAACAGAATCAGTGCATGGCTGAGGTTGGCAATGAACTCTGGGTCCATCTGCCCCAACTTCTGCTCATATAGGGACACTCAGAGCAGGTGCCAGGCCTACCTCTGATGGCCTTTGGGTATCTCCAAAGAGGAGACTCTACAGCCTCTGAACAACTTGTGCCAGTGCTCTGTCACCTACACAGTGTTTCCTGATGATCAAGAACATGCTGCTGAGGTTTATATGGGACCAAAAATTCTAGCACTAAGAGCAAACTACCCTAATTAATTTTCCCAGATTTCAGAACTGGACTGGAACATTTGCAAGAATTGTTGAGAAAACACCAGTCTGACAACACTGAAAAGTACAGGCTGAGCAAATATGTGACTGTGTCTACTTCAGACACATTCTAAACAGCAGAAAAACACATGGAAGAAAACAGAAATTATATACAGACTCCAAATATCCATTAATGCACATATTCTACTGTTGCATATACAGGAACACAAATAGTACATCTATATATGGGATATATGCATATTGAGATGTCTTCTCCCGTCTTTCTCTTCTACAGCAAAAGCAAAAGCAGCTCCTTTCTCCAAAGCAAGAGACCTTTGTTTAGAGGAAATGGAGCAGACTTAGCAGTCTGGCTGAGTCTCAGGCACTTGTGTAAAATTACACAGATGCTACACAAAAAATCTTATTGTTAAAGGAAAGTAGAATATTTGCAATTAAGTAATGGATCATACTTGTATAAAAACAGAATACTCAAAACAAGCCCTAAACAACATATCAAAGTGCATCTAATTTATTCATGGCATCTGAGGAAAGCTGCAATTACTATGTGGAAAAATAAAAAAATCCAGGTTCCTTGTAAGTTGACTGCTAAAATCATTAAGGCTTCCTGGAATAACAACATATTCCCTTCTGCTTTAGCTAGACCTGTCAACAGCAGGAGCCCTGAGGAATCTCCCATGCTTGCTGGTTACCACTCGTCTTCAGGGTCCTTACATCATGTCGCAACGCTCATCCCTAAGTCAAGCACAGCTGGCAGTACTTCCTCTGGAGCCCACCAGGACTGCTCCCTAAACGACCCCACAGCTGCAGGGGGCAGACGGGCAGCTGCACTGCGTGAGGTAGCTGCCTTGGGCATATGGGCCTCTCCATGGGACTTAGTTATCCCCCTGTCTCCTTCTCCCTATTGGATGTGTCCGTTTCTTCTTCGTCTTAATGCATACACTCTCTCCTTCCAAACATTCTCTCTCTCATTTACCATCTTTGCTCATGTATCTGACATCTCCATTTACTCCACTTCCCTCTCATCCACAGCCACCCAAGCCAATCACTTCCCCTGTGGAGGGAGGGAGTGGATCAGGCCCAGCAAGATATTCGCAGGTTGCACATGTGCACAGCCAGGGAAACAGCTGAAACATGAGATAATTCACAAAAGTCAAACACTTGAGGGCTCTGTGTTGGCACAGTAGGCCTAGACCAGACCAAGTGTTTATATCTACACTTGCAGAGCTGTTTCAACACACCTGGATGATGATCTCTTTGTAGTGCTATGCATCTCTTGCAGTCATTAAGAAATGCATGCAAAGTATTAATTTATGTAATAAAAAATTTAATTATCTGAATTAATGAATTGTAATTATAATTAAAAGCAATAATGTTTAAATTAAAATAAACATTAATTCTAATCAAGCAAAAAGTCTGCCTTAATATTTTCAAATACATTTTATTTTTGTTTTATAGGTTTCAGAAACACTGGACAGAAGACTCTCTTAGAAGGTTATGTTTACGAACTGAAAGATAGGGGAAAGTGCTCAACAGTATTATTTATTCTTAAATCTTCCCAGAACAATGACTTGAATGGAAATCTAGCCTTATGTTTTTTAACAAAAACAAACATTTATCTGCAAATTATTTTTCTAACTGCTGAATTGATTCTATTGCAGCCTCATTATAAATGTTATTTTTGTTAGTAAAAGTACAAGGACAAAGCATCTTCTTTGGGTAATGGTACCCCCTATATTTTTTTCCTCCTATCTTCTAGGGAAGAAAAAAACATTATAGCAACCCTTTCAGTAGATCTCCTGGATATTCGACTGGTGCTAAGCAGTCGTGTGTTGCTCTCCTGAAGCACAAGCTGTGGATGAAGTTACAAAAGAATAACGGAACCAACGCTGCAAACACTTTTCAGAACAACTTGGATCCACTACTAAATCTAAGCTTAAAAGACGGGTCCTATCTTTACAATGAGATAAGGTAGGTGAATGCAGGCTAAGTGAATCTTTATTTGTGAGCAGTTTTGAAACAATAACTTTGAACCAGTTAACACAGTCAAGACAAAAATTTTTCATCTCCACAGATTTTTGCTTTTGAGAGAAGATTTCCCTTCTGGTCAGCTGATTCTAGAGAGGAACAGAGAGCATTCTGCTCTTGGCTTTGCCTCTATACTGGCACAAGGTCCTCAAAATAGAAAATTAGATATTAGTATCTTATCTTAGAAATGAGAGTCTGACTCCAATGGTCCAAAGCCTGGCAGCAATGTCTGAAAAAATCAGGCATATAATCTGTTTGAGAGGGTTTGGTTTCAGATGCTGGAAGACAAACGCATGATTGACTGGCTGAAATTATTTTTGCCTGTAAGTACCAAGGAGGATAACATTATTGTCCAATTTTTGAGCTACCTTACTGGTACTTCAAAAATCAAGTGGTCACATAGGCGTAAAGTAAGGAAGAACTAGAAATAATATGCAATTTGAGAATTTACAGTTATTTAATTTGGTGTTAGGATCTCATGGTGTATTTTTCTGGAAGCTCTTCACAGTCTAGGCAACCAGATTACATATATATAATTAAGAACAAGTTTGTGTTGACATAAAATATATTCATCCTAAGCAGTCACAATATGCAAACAATGGGCAGTGAAAGAAATAACAGAAAAGGAAACAAAGAAAAGCCTTTCTCAACAAAGAAGATACTTCTTACATGGAAAGCACACTGCTTGCCTACAAACAGAAAGCTGGTAGCACACAGATCTCTAAGCCAAACATTTGAATCTTTAACTAATAATCACTGAATCAGGACTTTGAGTAAGCCTCTTTTCTCTGTTCCTGGCTTTTATCTGTTGTTGTGTCTTTGTGTGAATACATGCATGTATATATGGACTAGCTGTACTGTATTGCTCTATTCTCTCTCTATTGGCTTTGAAAACAAATGTATCTCCATTTTGGAATGGTTTCACATGCATTGTCTTCACTTTGTTTCATAGGCACAAAGAAAACAGGCAGCCAAGAAAGCAGGTTGTACAACTTCTAAAAAGATATGTGTCACACACAGCCAGCTCATACTATGCTGTATTGAATCAGAAATCCTGGTAACACACTTCCTCCCAAAGGAAGATGTAAAACACTTAAATACTTTTTTTTTGTTGTTGTTTCCTTCCAAGGCTGATTGTAGACACAAATGAAAACAGAACTGGGTTGTTTCCACCCCTAGAAGAAGAGCAGCTTGTGCTGAGCTGCCAGCTCTGCTCACACAGGCTCCTCCTGTGATAGAGAGATCCAGGGATCTCTATCTGAACTCTCTGAAATATACCAAAGATTAACACTCAACCTGTAAAAACAGGAGCAAAACAACATCATTTCCCTGAAGCCTTAGCAAGATCTATAGTTGCAACTGGCAAAGACTTGTGCTAATGCGAAACAGCACAGGGAACTGATTTAACAAGTAAATTAAGTATTTTCTACACCTTGTATATATGCGAGTCTCTTACCCCCAGGCAATGCTGTCAATGAATGCAATTGCAGTTCTGTCATGGCAGCCTCACATTCAAAAGGACCTTTGTCAGGGAGAAAATGTCAGGGTTTTCGGGCAAACTGTAACAGCAGGTCAGTGCCTGCGAGCCCTCAGACTAATTATTGGCAAAACAGCATTTGAAGATTTAGCTCTAGTTTGCACTTTGCTTGTTCTCTGCCCATTAGTAAGTAGCTAAATAGAGTTAATTGGCGACTTGCAAGGTCGCTGCAATAACTTTAGCAACAAAGCCTGGTGAATTCTCGCACATGGCACTGAATGAACGAACCTGACTGCAGTGAAGTGCACAGCTTCAGCTCCTTCATGCAGCTCCTCAGATTCTCACTGTGCAGAACTACACATTGAACTACATATGCTGAGCCCCATGGCTCAACAGTCAATATTCATTTAAAATGCTTTGTATTTAGAGTTTGAACTTTTGGGTGAAAACAGGTAGGAAGGAGGGAGAAAAATATTGATTTTCGCTAATAATTAGGAGCTGATATTTTTCCCCCAAATTTATGCATTTGAAACCAATCATTGTTCAGCAACACAACCATGCTCCATGAGATTTCTTTTTACAAACATTCAGATATTTCAGGTTAATATCTTTAGCACTTCTCTCTGGTGCACACAGATTTGTCAGAAATAAAATGTAAACTGTGATTCCTACATAGCTAGTAGCTGCATTAACCAATCAACAGGCATCATAATTATGCACTTAGTTATCTATTGTGCTTGAGTCAGTCCTAAATAATGAGCCAATTTGTAGCTTGCTTGGGTAGTTTGCATAATTTACCCAACACATGTTCTAAATTTTATCTTTGCTCATAAAGTTGCAACAATCTGTAGACCAGTAATTTCTTAATGAAGACCCAAAGCTTCTCAAATATGTTTATTAAATCATTGACAGAAAATTCTTGCAAAAAATCATCGGAGGGAAAAAAATCACCCTGACTTTGCCTGTATCTAAAGTAGTCATTACCTCTCAGAAGAGAGATGTTGAGGTCACACAGAAAATGTCAGCAAATGGTTCTGCAGAGGTGGTATGAAACATTAGCAATTAATTAAAGAAGAAAATGTTCATCTATGGATATAATCAGACATTAGGTATTTTTCTTTTTTTCCTTTTTTTTTTTATTGATTTCTAAAGGAGATAGCAGAACTGCAAGAGACACCAGGAGATGCAGTGCAGATTTATCAAATCATGAAAGACATAGGAAAAGCAAACGGGATGATTATCCCCTTTTCCTTAGCACAGAGGAAGCATTCAGCAATGAATCAACTTACCAAGCAGCAGGCTTAAATTCAACACAAGGAAATACATTTCCAAACACTTCAAATGGTCCAAAGCCCACCTTGATAAAAAAAGTTAAATGATCAGTGCCACAGTGTTTTAATCTTCTATTTTACTTAAACATAACACATTATATGCAACTTGTGGCTCAGGTTTTCCAAGCCTGGAGAGGTTCCTGAAAGTGCCTTCAGGTACTCTATGCATTATTGCTTTTACCCCTTCCAATGCTTTTTGTAACTGCCCTTATCTGAACTTACAGTACTGGGCTGTACAGACCATTATGGAGAGCTCTTGAGCAGTGACAGCCCTAATATAGACACAGTTATAAGTAAAGGCTTTAGCAGTAGAACTTACCCCTGTCTGGAGATGGAAACGAAGCCAAGCTAATGTGGAGACCTCAGAGCTGCATCTCCAGTAGAGCTATTCTTCACTTAACAATGTTGGTGAAAGAGTTTTATAGCATAGACTTAGTCCATGTTTCCATGGTCGTGGTGATATGAAAAAACTACCAACTAATGTAAGCTGGCATCCATATATTCAGAAGAGACTTGACCTACAAGCCTGTCCTTGCCTTATAAGTGAGTTCATCCAAAATAAGAACAGAAATAGTATTATGCATTTCTAAGTGGTCACAACTAACATTTCATATGTGGAACTCGTCATTCCCTAACTATTTGATCAGACTTGAAAAAGAGCATGAGCTCAAATAAAAATCCATTCAGTCCATTTGTTCTACAGACAACAGCAGTAAATTATCTGAATTAATTTTGTGAGCTCTTACTGAAGTCCTTTATATAAATAAGCCATGAAACATGTTCCCCAAACCACAGAAGCAGTCACATAGGAATCAAACATGCTTGCTCCTACACTACCACAACAACCTGTTTTTGCCTGTAGACTCCTTGTGCATTGAGAGAAGTCTGCACATGAGAGAAGTGGCTGTGCTTACACATGTGTACCTTGTTCTCCAAAAGATTAGAACTAACCAGGTGGCTTTTGTGGTGAGCTCTATAGAATTAATTGAAAGTAAAAAGACTGAGCCTCTCTCAAGACCTTCTATGAAGTTCTTCATTTAAAATGTCTTATTTTGTTGTTTACTTAAAGAGCTTTTAAGAAGATACTGCCTTATCTGAAAGAGCTTGGTAATGAAAGGAAGAAAACACAGTCCTTTTAACTGACTCCTTCCATCAACTGCAAACAGATTCCAGCTTATCTAGTCAATGGATTCCACATTTGGGCTGTAAGACCCAGTGCTGAAATGTTAAAATAAAAAAATAAAAAAAATCCCAAAAAATTAATGTACCATTTAAAAAGTATCTCAGGAGCAAGGTGAGCAACTCTTGAGTGCTTAACACTGTCATGCACCATATGGTACGGTTCTTTAAGTCTGCACAGAGCACTTACATAGTGTTGGTTAATCTCCAGAGTGCAATATAAAAGCAAAGTTGTCCAAGTGCTGCCAGGCACAGTAAGGAAAGCCACAGCCAGATTCCTTGCTTACAGGCATACATACCCATCAATGTCAGTGCTGTCCTGGTTTCTTCCTGCCAGCTTTCATAATTCCACAAGTTTCCTCATTTAGGAGGTTAGGAGAAAGCAAACACCACTGCAAACGTTTGTGCACCCAAGAGCTGCACAAGCAGTGCCATGGGGTGCAGGAGAACAAGGCCTGGGCTCTGCAGGGAAGCCTGAGCTGCTTTCAGACAGATTGGGGTACAAGATGGAAAAAGCTCCACAGAAAAGCACTCCATTGCATGCACAAGAGAACAGCAGTAAGTATGTATGATGATGTGGAATTAGATACACCCCAGTGCTTCCTACAGACGTGACCCAAAGGTTCTTTTCCTGACTCAGTTCTCAGCCTGCCCTAACTCTTGCTCAGGGCTGTTTTCCCAGGTATATGGGTTTCATACCCACACTGCACTGCCCTCAGCATGGGAGAAGTGAAGCTACTTTGTTGTTCAGACCATGCCAGTGCAGTTCATTTCCTGATGTAGGAAAGTATCTATTCCCACCAACTTTAAAAAAAAAATTGTTATTGCTTTCCATACGTAACTGTGAAAAAAAAGAACAATATTTCTGCATCTTGGGTAAAGGCTGCATTTACAGAGGAAGCAGAAGACCTTGGCTGGTGGCTGGAACTGCCAGCCTATGTATTTGCTTTTGGGCACAGATTACTTACACCAAGTGTCACAAAATCCCCATAGTAAGCAGTAGAATGACCATGCCATTGAGATTTATGGGTACTTTATTCCTTAACTGCCTTCCTTCTTCTAACTCCAGGCTGGATTTTGGCCTCAGTAGGCTGTGCTGTTCCTGCTGACAGCATAGAAGCTCATGCACAGAAAATGTCACACTGAGCTGAAAAGAGGCAGCACTTCTCCAGCGCTTGCTTACACAGACTTTGCTTATATTTTTTCCAAATTACCACATCAAAGGATGCACATTTTTCTTCTTTGCTAAGAGTGGACAGGATGAGGTGGAAATTTACTTTGAGGACTCTACCATAAACCAGTTTGATGGGAGCTTCCTGCCTCCTTGGTTTAGCTCATGGAATAACAACCTCTAAGGCCACCACATCATCCGTTCCAAAGAGCTTCACAGTAGGTTTACCAGGCACCCCAAACTAAGATTCTTCCCTTTTTCTCCTTTTCTTTTCTTAAAGGTTCAGCACCTATCCACTTCAGTCTGGGACTTCATGCCTACACCCCTCCAGCCATTTGATAGAAACCCCAGTTCCACTGGACTGATCTACAGCACTCTACTGGGACTCTATGCTACCAAAATCCAGCCGGGTTAGGTTTCAAAGAAAGACAGAATAGTACCAACAGCAACAACAACAAAATCCTGCAGAAGCTGGCAGTAAATTATTAGGTCACATAAGGAAAGGGTCCTACAAAGAGGAGCACCCCAATTTCCTGTGTGGGTAACTGCATGAAAAAGTTGGGGGAAGATATCCGAAGGAAACTAATGGTACAAGTAAATGTCAAGCTGGATATTCAGAAACTTGTTGTTGCTGTACATGTTGTCTCTATGTCTTTAAAAATATGGCAGACCTTCAGCAGACAAGGAATCAAAATTAAGCTCCATCTCTGACAAGATGAAAAGGGTGGCTGCCACCAGCCTGCAAGGCTGGCCCTTCGGTTATTTTTAGCCAGCACTGCATGGCTGGTGGATATAATGTTATAAATAAATCAGCAGACTTTCCTAGCAGAGAGTTTCTAGGAGCGAGCTGCCTCGCCTTTGTGGCCATACAGGACGTGACCCTGCTGCTGCTGCCTGTCACCACTGCAGTCATCTCGCAGGTCTCCACCATGCCCAGCCAGTGGGACTGGCTCCGCTGGCATGGCCAGGAGTTAGGGGCAGAGCCCCGTGCCTGTGCATTCCTGAAGCAGGAGCTGGCCTTAGCTTGCAGCCATCCCAGCCACGCGGCACGGTGCTGCCCTGCCACTTGCAGCCAGCCACAGCCAGCGCCCTCCATGCCTTGCAGGATTTCTCCCGTGAGTTAACAGAGGCTGAAACAATACAATTATTTTTTATATTTCACAAATTATTTACATAACCAAAAGAAAATAAGTCTTGTATGGAGGAATCTTACTGCAAAGGATGAAATCTTTAGCTTGTTCACAGCAGTGAAATCCATGGAGCTAAGCCAAATTAGGCCAGCTGAGTTTCTGTTCCTTCATGTTTAAAGGTGGAGGTAATGACCTGGTCCAGAACTTTATGATACAAAACACTTTGTAATGCAAAACAGACCAACACCATGCAACTGTTCCCAACATTGTTCTTATTTCCAAAGCAGACATTTAGAAGAGTGCAGCACAGCAGTGTGACTTCAGAAACCTTTATGAGAAGAAAACACAAACAGAAAACAACCATTAATATCTAGGGTAATTTCCAAAACCTCTTTGGTAATTTCCTCTCCCCTCCTTTTTACAAATATGGGAATAGTTGACCACTCAGGAAGAACACTGTAAATTTGGAAATCTGAATAATTCCCCTGTTAGAATCATCCCACATTAGAACAAAGATTTTTTTATTATATTTTTTTTTTAATCCAGTGAAGAATAAACATAATATTTTGTGTGGTGAAATATGAAACAGGTTTTTTTTTTAATCCCCTTTTTAGTCAGATTTGATTTTAAATAGCTCTTAAAAAGTGTCATGTAACAACTAGGCTAACAGCACTGCAATGAAAACTGAAGCAGATCTGCAGATCTTTCTGACTTTTACACAAAGCACAGCAAGAACAGAGACCCAGCCCACCAGAGAGTAAATCTTACATTCCCTCTGTGGGATGAAAGGACTTTGCTACAGCTACAAGAAGTCAAAATCCTCTCTCTCTCTACACAGCACAAATTGTTTCAGCCTTAACACATCAAGGAATAAGTTTGTGTTCAGTTGTCCACACATCCTCTTAGCAACTGGAATGTTTCATCTGGAGGAAAAGTTCTTTTTTGATCAGTGAAATCCATGGGCAACATAATCAAAAAAGGTGGAATTTCCACACTGTCCTGCATCCATATCCACATTATTTCATTCATACCTATACAGCTGTCGTATTTTGGGAAGCTAGGAAAACAGATCCGTGTTCTGGATGTAGATCAAACATCTTTACTACAAGCAAAACCAGGCACTCCATCCCTATTAAAATTCAGCAGAGGTGATATATCAAAAATCTTTCATGCTGCTGTGAAAACGTACCTTCAGGGAAGCTGGATCCTTTTATAGGCATAAGGAGGATTTTTCATAAAAATCTCACTTAAACGTTATTTTTACAACTGAAAATCCTTCTGTGTTCATGTGAAATGACTGTGTTTTGTTCTGTCCTGGAGATAGACAGTGTTAGATCCAGGCGACACTAAAAGTGGATGACAATTTATCTACTGGGAGAAATACAGCAAGTTATAGACTTGTTTACTAGTCCCAGACTAGAGCAGCTCATAAATTGCAGTACTTAAAAACCGGAGTTAAATCTCAGATATTTCAAAGTCTGTTTTGGAAATATTTTGTGTACACTGAAAATTTTGGCTTGGATTCAAAAGTTGTATTTGAAACGACCGTCTCCTAATTAAAACAATACATTGCTAAATGCTCGCTTCATATGATACTCAGGCAAATTTGTGTACAAACTTTGTTTATTTAGGGGGGTACAGAAAAATTACCTCACAATTAATTTTCACTGCAATGAACATCTAAACAATGTTATGGCCTCATGTTTCCTTCAAAAGTGCGACCGAACAGACATACAGATACTAAAGGTTGGGTCACAGTTTATTCAATCTCTTCCAGATTTTTGGCTTCATGATTCTATAAAAACTGGGCTGATTCTGAATGAGGTTTCAGTGTCTGCATCACTTAGATTGGTCAAGGCTTTAACAAAGACTTGTGGATAGAAAAAATATTCACATGCCATGTATAGGTGTTGAATATTTTTTTATAATGAATTTCCTTTAAAAATGAATGCCTGAGTTCCCTATAAGAAATAGAGAGTCTGAGGACTTTTAAAGGAAAAACAATATAGGTCTGTTCTGAGAGGATATTCTTAACTACACAGTGATATGCCCAATGGCTTTTATTGAACCTACATTTGTTAAGAATATTTTCCCGATAATGTAAATGTAATTCAAAATGAAATTAAATGCAATGTTATATGATCGTAAAGTCTACATACAATGTTTCTGAGGACAGAGATGACCATATGGCAGCATCATCTACGCAGGACCTCAGGCAACCTTCTTGCCTGCTGCAGAATTACTGAAGATCAGTGGATTATGGAAACTGAACAGATTTCTTCCAAATATTATTGCTCTGCCAGCAGTGCTATCTTATAAGCCGTTCATCAGTGACATAACTGGCATCTCTCCAACATGACCCAGTGCCTGTTTTTCACTTCCTAAAGGGAAAAAACTCTCTGTGTGTCAGGGTGTTCTGTGCTCTGTTCTACAGATGTACAATGGTACTCAACCTTAGTAGAAGCAAATACAAAATAACTATCAGTTGATAACATAGATGGCTGACAGTTTGCTTCAAAACTAACTGAGAAGACCATGGTGGTCATACAGAGTGATCTGAGCAGCCTCATATGTGATACCAGAGATAGTGTGCCTAGAGCCAAGCATGCCCATGCTCCCAGGAGCAGCCTCAGCCTGCAGAACAGGGTAGGCACCAGGTTAGCAATCACTAGTTACAAAGACAAGTTGGGATTCATGATGAGAATCACTCACATTTCAAAGCAAGATGAACCGGATGGTTTGAAAAAAGAAGAAAGTACAGAGGTGAATATGGCATTGTTAAGATCAATAATATCTCTCTACATGCAGACTGATACTTTAGGTGCTGAAAAATCTAGAGAAGGTAAAAGAGGACAAGAAAGACACAGAAGACTCGAGAACAGAAGAAAATGCCATTTTTGGAAAAAATCGATGAGTTTACACCAATTTAATTTATAAAAAACAAAGTGTCCATGAGCACCAGAATTCCTAATTTCTAAATTCCTATGATTTTTTTTATTTTATTTTTATATTTTTTTGTGGAAAGAGTCTTCAGGGAAACAAAACCACAGGAAACCTCCTCCTTAGTCTCAGTGTCTCTTATGACCTCTCTGATAGACATAAGATAACATACACTGCAAATAGTCTGCAAAAAACAGTCCCTATGTGTAATCATAGAATTGTAGAATACCTTGAGTTGGAAGGGACACAAAGGGATCATCGAGTTCAACTCCTTGTTCTACACAGGACCACCCAAAATTTAAACCCTAAAATACTACTTGAACTCTAGCAGCTTGAGGCCTTGACCACTGCCCTGTGGAGTCTGCTCCATGCCCACTGTCAAAGTGAAGAGCCTTTTCCTAACAGCCAGCCTGAAACTCCAACGGCCAAGCTCTCCCTACTCTGATTACCTCTTCTCTACCCACGCCAGTTTTGCATCAGCCTTCTGGAACTTTATGCTTTGAGACTTCTTACTGCTTTCAAACTTGTTTGAAATTGGTGAAATATTCCAAATTTGTTAGTTAAGAAAAGCTAACAGAAAAAAGGGTGAAGAAGATCACAAATATTATAATTGCAGCGAGGTTCCACCAGATTTTTAATCAGAAACAAACTTGCCAGATTCAAGGCAGAAATCTTGAATTATTTTTCACCAAGTAAAGGCAATTAGGCATGTGAATGAGGCACCAAAGAATTGATGTTATATCTCTTATATACTGAACACTACATGCTGATCTGAAAATACATATTATAGCCAAAGGGGTTTAAGTCTAATGTCCCAGAATAAACAGGGCAGACAGTTTCAGTGGTCCCTGTGAACTAGTCACCCTGTGTTCTCTGTCATGGTTTTATGAGTTTTGGTTATCAGTACTCCACATCATAACATCATGTAGTGCACTGGGAGTTAAAGTGTTCTGGGTACTTATCCCCGAAGAAAAGAAGAACTACATTCCCCAGAAGACTGTTCACTGTGGTGTTATCATTCTGCTCAGGGGGAACAGACATAAGGCCTTGGTAGGTCATCTGACGGGCTCTTCTTCGTCAGTCTCTCTCCCTGCTGCTCGACCAGACTGCGCATCTCACCTCAGCGTTATGGTGAGGCCTACCCAGCTTTTGGACAATCTTTCTCTCTCATTATATTTGATTTATTAGCTTCAATTCTAATTATATTGTATTATAGTGTGTTATCTTGCATTCCAATACCATATTTAGTAAATTAGTTTGTTTCTCCTCAGATCGTTGCCACTTTTTTTAATTATTTTGGGGTCCCCTGTTTCCCTTTTCCGGAGGCGCGAATTTTGCAAAATCCCTCCGCCCCACTAGTCACGGAACCGGGCTGAACCAGCCCGTAAACCGTTGACATTCTCAAACCAGGCACTGCCATAGGAGGGATGCTGGGAGAGCAAGAGTACTCATTCTTGCTGGAATGACCAGGCTACGTCACTCAACATTTGGCCACTTTTAAAAGGCAGCTGCAAGACTGCAAAGCGGTCAAGACCTCATTTTACATTTCTTTTAGATAAGAAGCCTGGTACATACAGTTCCCACTTGTGCCATTCCTGCTTGGAAGGAAAAGAGCCAGCTTCCAAGTTATTGCATTCTTCTCCACACTCCTCCTCAAAGATCCAGCAGAAGCTGGGCTTTGCTGGGCTTGGAGCCTTTGCTGCAGCACAAATAGAGCTGTAAGTGGAACACTTCCTCTGGGATTTTGTTTTTCCTCCCTGCCAAATTTATGGGCCAGGCCAAGTCCCTGCTTGCTCAGGCAGGCAGTTGGCTGGGAGCATCTTACTGTTTGCAGAGACGAGCTGGTGGAGCCTCACACTCCACAATGAGACTATCGCAGCGAAATGCATCTGGCAGGAGGAGATACTTGCAGCAAATGAGGGTGAGAAGAACTGAGTGTTGGCAACCCTAGCAAGCTGGATTCCCCAGACGAACTTGAAGGATTTGGCAGAACTCAATTACATTTTTAAACAGTTACTGTAAGTGTAAATGTTATTTTATCCACCCCCTTGAACTGTATCATCCTGGCCTGCTACCAGGCAACCACACCCACGCTCCTACTTTTACAGCTGCAGAGATTGGGTCAGGTCTATGTTCTGTGCAACTCAAAACCTATTATTAAAGTATTCATTTGCAAATAAATCACCTTTCTTACGAAGCCCTGAGTAAAAAAATGAGTAAAACAAGAGTATGTGAATGTGAGCTCATTTGGTGAATGCAAATCCTGCTGCCTTCCCTCCTCTGACCACGTTTGAACAGGCAGTATAGAATCATAGAATCATAGACTCATAGAATCACTAAGGTTGGAAAAGACCCACAGGATCATCCAGTCCAACCATTCACCTATCACCAATGGTTCTCGCTAAACCATGTCCCCCAACACAACATCCAAGCGTTCTTTGAACACCTCCAGGGTCAGTGACTCCACCACCTCTCTGGGCAGCCCATTCCAGCGCCCGACCACCCTTTCAGAGTAGTAGTATTTCCTAACGTCCAGCCTGAACCTTCCCTGGCGCAGCTTGAAGCCATTCCCTCTAGTCCTATCACTAGTCACACGAGAGAAGAGGCTGACTCCCAGCTTACTACAACCTCCCTTCAGGTAGTTATAGAGAGTAATAAGGTCTCCCCTGAGCCTCCTCTTATCTAGACTGAACAATCCCAGCTCCCTCAGCCGCTCCTCATAAGACCTGTGCTCCAGACCCCTCACCATCTTTGTTGCCCTTCTCTGAACACACTCCAGGGCCTCGATTTCTTTCTTACAGCGAGGGGCCCAAAACTGGACACAGTACTTGAGGTGCGGCCTCACCAGTGCTGAGTACAGGGGGATAATTACTTCCCTGTTCCTGCTGGTCACACTATTTCTGATACAAGCCAGGATGCCATTGGCCTTCTTGGCCACCCAGGCACACTGCTGGCTCATGTTCAGTCTAGCATCAATCAACACCCCCAAGTCCATTTCCTCTACACAGTCTTCCAGCCACTCTGCCCCAAGCCTGTAGCGTTGCCTGAGGTTATTGTGGCCAAAGTGCAGGACCCGGCATTTGGTCTTGTTGAATCTCATCCCATTGGCTTCAGCCCAGCTATCCAGCCTATCCAGATCCCTCTGTAGGGCCTCGCTACCCCCAGGCAGATCGACACTTCCAGCCAGCTTGGTGTCATCTGCAAACTTACTGAGGGTGCACTCAATGCCCTCATCCAGGTCATCAATAAAGATATTAAACAGGACAGGCCCCAGCACCGACCCCTGGGGAACTCCACTCGTAATCGGTCGCCAGCTGGATTTAACTCCATTCACCACCACTCTCTGTAAAAGAAAAAGAGGTTCACCAGGAGATGTCTTTTCACAACAAAACAGAAAAGATCAAAGGACCCTACAGCACTCAGGGGTCAAGGCCAGCAGGCTGACACCAAGCCAGAGCGTGACAGGGGATGTAGCGTCATCTTGTTTCATCCTAGCACCAGCATGCGCATGCAAACCTGGCCCCAGCTGGCTCAGTGCCCTGTGGGCTCTGGGGGTAGCAGGACTTCAGCTACTGTGGAAGGCCTGAATCACAGAATCACAGAATCGTAGGGGTTGGAAGGGATCTCCAGAGATCATCGAGTCCAACCCCCCTGCCAAAGCAGGTTCCCTAAACCAGGTTGCACAGGTGGGCGTCCAGGCAGGTCTTGAGTATCTCCAGAGAAGGAGACTCCACAACCTCCCTGGGCAGCCTATTCCAGTGATCCGTCACCCTCACCATAAAGAAGTTCTTGCTCACATTTGTGCGGAACTTCCTATGCTCTAGTTTCTGGCCGTTTCCCCTTGTCCTGTCTCTTCACTCTCCGCTGAAAAGAGTCTGGCCTCACCACTTGATCAGAGTAGTGGTATTTCACCGGCAGCTGGGCCGCGGTGCAGGTCGCGTGACCGTGGGGCCTTCCACTTATTCTACACCTCTCATGTCTGAAGCTGCTGAGTAATTTCGGAGAGGAAACAAGCAGCCTTACTTTCAGAAGCACCGCATCGTCCAGTTTTACATTCCTTGGGGTGCAGCTCTGAACTCTTTCAGGGCCTCTATGTCAACCTGTACCTTTTCAGTGTTTCAGTAAGACATTGGATATGCATGAGAACTGCAACCCCATTTATTGTTACTCAAACCTGGCCTCCAAGTTTCATTTTATCTTTAAATAAAACAAATAAAGGAATAGATTGTTATTAAGAACAATATTATTTTATGCTTGCTGCAATATACACAAATATACATAAAGATTAGTCAGCTTTCACGTGATGAATTAAACCACTGGCTCTGCTTTAAAGAACACATCCAGTAAAGAATTATGCTGAAACTGAAACAAACAGAAACAAACTATGTTCTTGCATTATGATATAAAGAATTCTGAAAGAAACTTCCACACTCCATATTCGATAATATAAAATAACCATTCTTAATGTAGCACACCTTTGCTCACCCTGCATTCTAGATCCTCTGCTGGTCTAGCCAACCACCTGCTGCTGGGGCTATAGGCAAGATCCTGACCAATATCCAAGCTGAAATATACTTTCTTTCTTTTTTTTTTTCTTTTTTTTTGCAGATTATGTGTTTATATTCACATACAGTTTTGTAACAACTGCTTGAATAAATCCTGCCTGAAAAATCCAATTAAATTCTCTTAACTTCCTTACTACCTACAAAAGGATAAGTTTCAATAATGATCTCTCCAAAGATGCTGTGTTTCTTCCCACTCTTTGTCAATATAAGATAGACTGAGATAGACTTTTTCTAAAGGAGATTTTCTGTCTTTTTTTCATGACTTCAGAATAATACCTTAACGCATACCAATTTTTTATGTATTAATATTGGCAGTATTCAGGAGTCATTATATTTTCTAAATCCCAGACTAAAATCAAAGGGCATGTTAAATCACCTAATAGAGGCAGTAAACATATTTTGGGGTGCTAAAACTTTGCAACAGTATATGAAAAGCTATCTCTTTCCTGTTGGGGTTTGTTTATTTTTTGTTGTTGTTGTTGTTAGTTTGTTTTGTCTAACCAACCCCCAGACTACACCCCCAGTCACACAACCCACAGCAACACAGCACCATTGACTCACATGCTACAATTTTCTAAATTTTTCCTTCAAAATCATAACCACAGACCTCTTCTCCACATGCTGCATCCATTCAATCCAGGCATTATGTGCTAATTCATGGTCATCTATATCATTCACATTTTCATTAAGACTACGTAACAGTTTCTGCTTGCCCTTAAAAAAAAATCCAATTAGGCTACAAATCAAGCCCCACTGTCTTCTCAGAACCCGAGTCCTTCACCACCTGAGTCTGGATTCCACAATGTACTTTCTGAAAGTCAGGCTGTGTATTCCACTCAGAAATCTCGTGGTGGCTTACGGGACAGAAGTAATTAGTGATCTATCTGGCAGAGTCTGAGCTGTTACTACTGAAAGGAGAACTGAATGAAAAAAGCATGATCAAGTAGAGCAGAGTGTTTGTCATTCACTGCTTTCCTCCACCTCCCATTCTCTTTCTCTCCTTGGGATCTACTGCAGATGTCTACCAAACACAATGGTGGTATCAAACTCTGCAGAGACTGCTCCCACCATCAGCATGGCAGTTATGACCCATCATCTGGAAACTGCCTTATCTTTCATTAACATGTGCCAGGTGGTCGGAGGCTTGGGAACTGAGCACTGAGCGCTGCCCAGGGATAGCCTCCATTGCTGAGTTTCAGCAGTACTTCTCCTGCTATTTCCTCTGCTCCCTTTTAGCTCCCCTAATATGTAAAAAGTGAAGTGGTGCACTGTTTTTATGCTCCAGAGACAGATACGCCAGGTAAATAGCACATAAGAGATTGGAAGGAAAAGAAAAAAATAAATAAAAATGGTGGTCTCTTAGTCACTCATCTTCCAAAAACAACACCACCAGAATAAAAGCGCAACTGTTTTCACACAATAAAGAGCACATTGATGAAAAAATAAAGCTCATGTACTCTTGACATTCCTGTTTTGTTGAATCTTGATGAAACTCTTAAAACTGCTCAGTTCCAATTTGTCTGTTCTTCTTATCATCGGTGACAACCAAAATTGCCATAAGAGCAAAGGAAATGCCATGCCAGCTTGGAAATTTCCAGACACCACTGAGCAGAGGATACCTAAGGACAGAGCAACAGAACCAAGGCAGAACATGTAAAGAGTGGAAGTTCCCCATAAGCAGACTGTGGCGTAGGGATTTTCTGCAGTGGCAGCTGCACCCATACCATTGTCTGATGAGCACAGATGTGCTTTGCTCTGCTGAACCTGGCTAATTTTTTTGAAAGGTATTACTTTTTTGGACTTTACAAAAGTCTGTATCATTGTGTTCTGCACTTCAGTTACAGAAGCGAGCCAAAAAGGAAGCAGGGTCATGAAAAATCACATGGGAGCAAGCATCAGAGGGGACAAACCCAACCTGGGGAAAATTAGTAAGAAGACAGAAGTATGTATTTTAGCATCAATACAATTATCTACCTTCTCACACTTTTGCCAGTGATACAAATATTAGGCCAAGGGGTAATGCAAGTGACTATCTGATGTGTTGGCAGTTCTCACAAAAAGTTGTTAGTGACTTTTCAGAGTTTTCAGCAAACCAAAAAGAAAGCGCAGTTCAGTCACAAAGGTGAAATATTCATTTTCAAATGTGCAGAGCATTCTGAAACATCATTTGTAGTTACAAAGCATTGTGCTGATATTTTTAAAATAATATAGAGGCTTTTAAAACTGTGTCTTATCTTTCTCCAGTAGAAATAATTTGCTGTGATGTTTTCCAAAGTACCAAAGTATATTCAGTAGCTGCCTATGTTCACGTAAGAAATGTGAACAATAATATTTTAGTCAACCCTAACTCTCTCAGTGCCGAGGTTCTTTAATTGAAAGGAATAGCACTGGTATATTCTAGTTATATTTTCAGCCAACAGAGTCTGGAAAAATGCATGCTGTTTTCCAAAAAAGAGAACTGCAATAAGCACTCAGGGAAAGTGATCTTTCTGTATTTATGAATTATGGAGGGTGAAGAAAAGGGACAGAGAGAGAGATTATTCCTAATCTACAGGAATGCTGAAAACTGATACACAAAAGGATGCTTTCCAAGTTCTCACAACAAGAACACTGCTAAGCTTATCCCATGGAGCTGATATACCCCAGCATGATAAAAGCGACAGCAATGTCATTGACAGGGGTGCTTCTGAGCTCATCAAAAAACTTCTATCAAACAAGGTCTAAGACGCAGTTTGGCCTGTTTGCTGTTTATCAAACAAAATGCATTACATTTTCCCTATGTTAATCAAATGTTAATATCTTTCCTATTTTAGCTTTTAGACCCTGAAGCAATTTTCTCTACACTAATGCTCTGACTGGCTGCAACTGACTATGGCATGACAAATTAAGGACAGGAGGGAAGTATGTGTCCTGGCAAACAGATACCTGGCCCACGGAGATGCTAAAAAATGGCACTGTGATGCATACCAACATAAAAGAAAAGAACTTCTAATATATGCGATTTGAGTGAATGTTTAAAAACACAGCTTCAAACTTCTAGAAAGGTGAAATATTTCCTCTTCCTTTGGTTCAAGTTGCAACTGATTTCAAAGATTAGAAGATAATTATAACCTTCCTTCCACGTAGGTACATGGTCACAAGACGAGCGGAGACTACTCCTAGAGAGTTGCAGAGTAATAAACATCAATGTCTATTACTAGTAAATAATAGCCAGTGACTTGTCATTTTGAATAATAAACCCAACGATATGTTTCCACGTGGCTCTTTATTTTTTTCTACTCGTGCACAAACTTCTACCTATACTAGTTTGTGTTTGTAACATTTCTTTTCAATGAATAAAAGAAAGGAGGACAGATGTTTCTGATTTTCCTTTGTATGGATGTCAACGTAGAAATGTATTGTGGAATCTGGCACTGACTCGTTCTTGGAGTTACCACATGTCTCAGTCACAAAACAGCAACACAGAGTATAATGTTTCTGGAAAGAATCTTGCTGCAATAAAATGGAACACAAGAAGTTTGCAATCTATGAATCTATGAAATATAATCCACCAAATATTGCTTCTATTAAGAATTTAAAATTAAAACAATTCACAAATTGGAGAGGAGGGGGAGGGTGTTAGTTGTATTTCACAGAAAAATGCATTCCCCATTCAGAAGTCTGTATAAGCTGCTGTACTATATGATCACTGCAACAAATCCTTGAAATCAAACAGAACATCTTTTGTGATCTGTATAAAACACCCGGTGAACATGCTATTTGGAGAAAAATGTTAATATATTCATGAATTGGAAGAAGGACTAGCACGACCATCTAGCCTGATATCCTTCATGACACAGCTGAGAGGACTGCGCTGAGTTAATACCTGTTTGAACTACACACATCTCTTTTAAAAGAAAAATCAGCTCCTGGTTGCTTAAGCACCCAGAGATGGAGAACATACCATGGAGCTTGGTAAGCCACCTGGTTAACAGCCATTCCATGCCGCACAGCCTGTGTCGGGGCTGGAGTGCATCATTTCCCAGGAAAACACTTATAATCCTCAGGTTCCCTTCATTTTTTGAAAGCTGATCATCCTGCTCAGCATTTTCAGCACACACCTTTGCTTGCAGGCTGAACTGCTTCTTCCTCTGATTCCATTCCCACCCCAGACTGAAGCTCCTCAAGTTCCCCCCAGGATCCACATCCAAACACCCACATCACCATTTCTGCCCTGGGTGCTTCTGAGTAAATAAACCATGCAGAAGTATCCCTGCTGCCTCTTAAGGTCTCTTTCTATAGGGCCCAGTGTTTCCTGCACAGTGGCAGAGCAGCAGTTCTTGTTACGCTGCAGGAGGAACACATCTGGGGCAGCAGATGGCCTGAGAAAAGAAGACCTCTGCTCCCACCTTGCTTGGCCAAGCAGAGTCATAAAGAGGGATTTCTTAGGTGTTTACTCCCTACACCCTGCTTCCCCTGTTCCACTTTGCGCATCCAACATCCACAACTCCCCAAATCACCTTTGTGCCACAGAATGCTGGCAGGCTGAGGAATGTCAGGGTTAATTTTAAGCCACATCTCTTGCCAATTAAGTGATCAAGTTAAAACCCCATGAAGCATTCAGGATGCAGCTGCCAAGCAGGGTGACTGGTCAGAGCTGTAACTGACTAGCAGCATGCCTGCTTTACCTGTCAGCCCGAAAGAAATTGCTGCTGGTTTGCCCTTCGGGGGAAAATGCAGAAACTCAGGATTGAGGCAAGACCTCCTGTGGCTGCTTGAAGCTCAGCTCTACCCTGGAATGGAAACTCCATCAAGAAGTGTCACAGAGAAAAGGCTAGTGGCAAGTTTCACACACTGTGTCACTAAGAAGAAACTTTCTTCTGAATCTGGTTTTACTCTCAAACCAACAGGAAGACTTCCAGGCTACTTACTCTTGGAATGGAAAGGAAATTACCAAATGGTAAAAAAATAAATATAAAAAATGTGGAGAAGCAGAAGGGTGACACTGCTGGAGGAAGACAGCCAGCCCTCTGGCAATGCCTCTGGATTCCAGCTCTGCCACAAGGAAAGTGCCAGGCATACTTACTTTTTCCACTCTTTTGCACATCTTTTCTCTTGTATTTACTATTCAGACTGACAGCATTTTCTTGAAAGAGACACTTTCTTGTCGTTTGTTTTATATAAATCTATTTGCATAGTAAACTCAAGTCCACCAAGAGACAAATGCTACAATGCACATTACACACACGTCCCAAGGCTTCCTATTGCAGAAATAGAGGGATCCAGCAGCGCCAACAGCCACAATAAAGCTGCAGTTCAGGGATGGCATTTCCCAAAATGCACTCTGAGGATCAATGGGACACTTTATCTGTTCTCATCTGTCCCGTGACATGCTCCAGAAGAGGTGGTGGGAGTGAGTGTGACCCCTTGGATCTACTCATTACCAAATGCCTGGAATGCTAATGTAAACGCCTTGCATTTACTTCGTGCTTTGCCTTTGAAGACTTTTGCCAACATTAATAGTGACGCTACTACTCATAGGGCTTTTATAAGGATTAATTCATTATAGTCATTAGAATCTACTGCTCCTTACCACAGTCATGTAATAACACATTTCACATGCACTCCAGAATGAAAAAAGGGAAGTCAGTTACAGTGCTTTAGGATCTGCTTACAGGAATCCAGAGATTGCTCCTCCACATGTTCAGATGATGACATGCAGCTACACTGACAGTCTCTGAAATCCCAATTCTGCCCCAATCCCTACACGAACCTGTGAAAAGCAATTGCCAAGATATTTGCCAATCTACCATTGGTTCTCTTTCACAAGAGAACTTGCAAGCTTATACTAATGTATAGTGCTCTTGCTGGCATCTCTGTAAGCAATACTTTTCCCTCTCATGGCTCACCTCATGCTCCCAGTTTCTCACAGAGGCCTACAGAAAGATAGCAGCTGGCCTGTCTCCTTGCTTTCAAACGATCTGAGAGAAACCAGACCTTGGCCTGACATGCCCATAAGGAAAGCCTATCGTTGTTCACAAAGTCACTTGGTACACAGCACTGACACATCAGCAAAGAGGCTGGGGTTGGTCTCTAAATAGAATTTCCCTGCCCTGCTCCCCACTACTGTGGCATCACCATACCCCACAACCTTTAAAGCTTTCCTTCTGACATAAAGTCTATTCCTCCTACTCCAGAGATGAAAACCGATGGCTTTTACCTGGCAGTTAGTCCTCCACCTCAGTGCCAGGGAGCAGAGCCTTTTCTTCTCCCGTCCTTTCGTATTTTCCCAGTCCTTCCCTGGCCTCCTTGGCCCCTTCCCCAAAGGCACAGGAGGACCACAGCCCGGCGTCATCCCTGCCTCCTCCAGAGAGGATGCAAAGCTGCTACCTCAGGCAGAGCTGCTAAGTGCCTAAATTTAGCTGGGATGAATCTGGGATTAGACCATCAAAGCAGGGAATAAAACCAAGGCGTTGCAAGCATTAGGCCAAAGTCTTAGCACCATCCTCTGTGCTGCGCTGGGGATCTGCCATACAGCAGGCCAAGTGTGCAGCAGTGACACTGATAAAGACCAGCACTGAATTCAGAGAAAGCAGAGATCAGACTTCAAAAAGGACAGTATTTAGCATACATCACCACTTCCACACTCCCTCTCTTTTTAAATTACTATTATTTTTAGAGAAAACAATATTCGTGCTAAGCCTTCTTTTGGCAGCAGAGTGCTGGAGCAACCCCTATCGCCAGCTCCCTGTGTCTACACAGGAGGCTGCCATACACCTTGTGGCACCTTTACACCAGCTTATTGAAGGCAGCTCCCTGTGTCAGGCTGCCGTGGCATGCCGCAGCACTAATGGGCACCGTGTTGTGCTCTGTGACTGCGTTTAATTGAGCCCGAGAGCAGTCGGACAGGTAGGCAGCCGCCAATGAGTCACTGGTGCTTGTGCTCAGAGAGCTGTGCCTAATGGAGGCAATTGCATCACGCTGGTAAGAGCAGAGCAGCCAAGGCACACCTCTGGGTAAAAGGTGCCTGCTGGGAGGTTTAATTACATTCAGCATGCCTGGCTGTGTGATCTCAGGAATCAGAGGCGGAGAAGCCTGCTACGTGACCCAACCACCACCTTAGTGAAGCATGTTCTCCTTCCCACTGAAGGCGGTGAGCCTTTCACTGCTTTTCTGTAGAGGCATCATCCACATTTTTTCACTGTGCTCCTACTTTCTGGGAGTTTTTGCTGCCTATTATTACTGCGTTTCATTATTTTCTGACACAGCATTTCCAGCAGATAATGACGCCTCTCCTCCCCACTCCTGCACTGCAGCCTCCTCCCAGCTCAGTGCTTGTTTGCACCTTTCTGCTCTGAGTGTTGCATGACAGCCAACCATCCAAGAAAAGAAATATCCAACATAAAAAGCTCCTTTCCTCAAGTTTTCCTCTTTCTTCTCACTGATGTTTCCATATGGTAGTGTTTTCTGCCCTGGGCTGCCGAAGTGTTTGCAGCATCACCGGTGCAACAAGTCCCACTGAGACAGGACCCTGCATGTATGGCACTAATCCCAAATCACAGCCTCCTTCCCTGTTATTATCTGCTAAGCTCTACCGAGAGATGCGTCACCACAGGAAGTTCATCCAAATTTTTCCTTCTGGTAAATGAGGAAACACCTCCTGCACACAACAGGGAGTTCAGATGTGCATTTCTGCACACTGGAATCAACAGAATCAGCTATTTATTTATTTTTAAGACCCTGAGATGGCTGCTGTGCACTTTTGACCTGCTGTCAGTTTGAGCAGCCATTAGCTATTCACAAGACATAAGTGCATACTGCAGCGAGGATGCCCTTATATAATTACGAAATACCAGTGATTTTGGTGATTTATTTCCATTGCTCCTTATCCAGCGCTGAAGATAAACAGCAGTGAAAAGACAGGGATTGGTCTGAAGTTCAGAGAAAAGCCTCCTGTGTGTGGGTGATGGGTTCCTGAGCAAGCTGAGGCTGTGAACTGAGAGCAGTACAAGCTTGCAGATTCAGAGCCTGGCCTTGGAAACAAGCGCCACATTTCTACAAGCCTTAATATTTTAGCAGAGCAATTTGTGGATTTTTCAGGAACATATTGTTTTCACAAAGATATTAAAATAATTTTAAAAATCAAACTTTGGTTGTCATTTGCAGACAAATCTGGGTAAGAAAGTGTTTACATGAAAGGTAAAACTTTGCACAGCATTGCTAACATGTGCCGCTGCCATTGCCAGGTCTGAACAGGTAACCGACAGCGTGGTCCCCTGTAATGATGCTTCACAGTGCTGGAGTGTCAGGGATGCTGGTGTACCAAATCAGGGCTCAACTTTTTAGGAAATACTGATTTCTGGTGCTCCTATTTGAAATTTGGAATATTTACATAAATATTTTCTGCAGAACAAAATGCTGCCGAGCCATCTGCAGAGTTGTAATTTGCTCTCCCACGGCTCTGGCTCACGACAGAGGCTTAATCCATGTATTCACGTGTATACTGTGAGAAGGCCTTTTTGTCAAATCTAGATAAAATTTTTGTATTAACCCATGTTTGCAAGCACTTCTCATATTCACAATGAATACAGATGGGTCAGAAGGCTGATCTAATCAATATGACCTATTAACTGTGAGTCCGTGCCATCCTTAGGAGGTACGACTGTGAGATAATTTATGAAAGTTGTGAGGACAAGAAAAAAAACTTTGTCTCCCAAAGAGTAGCCCAAATGAGAAAAAAACTCAACTAAACAAAGAAAGCTGTTCTAGAAAAGTTAAACGGTTGAGAACAAACCAGAACCACCCAAACGAATGCTTGAAAAAAAGAAAACTCACTGTGCAAATTGTCCGATTAGTCCATTGCATTATTATTATTGTGCTGCCCTGAACAAGCTCTTGGCTGCCTAATGAGAAACTGTTATTTTACTTTCAAAATAGTTATTCACTGTTCTTCCTGAATTTAAAAGAAACCAAACTTTTACAAATGAAACAAGGATATAGTTAGACAAAAATTATTTTAGAACTATCTCTGTTGCCTCAGCAGGACCATTCTTTCTGGGGGAAAAAAAGGACAAGTAGCAAGAAAAACTTTTTGATGCTTAAGAAGCCATTAAGAGGCAAACTTGTGAACATCTGCTCTGGGCTGGCACTAAAGCAACAGCAAAATGAAATATTAATCAAATATGGTTCAATGATTTATATCTGAACTCATCAGAAGAGTTATTTATTCCATCTCGTACCCCTGAAAATTTCCAACCAAATAGCTGGGTTTTTTTTTCACAATTGTAGAAATTCAAGATATTTTGCTTGTGAGTTGCACAAGGACAGTGCTGCTGCCATCCTTGCACAATGGCTAAATTTTGGAGTCAAGCCAGGCCCCTCACATTACAACACATTTCCTTCTTTTTGTGAAGGAAGGCAACTCCTCACAGCAGTCACAAGTTCATGATGTACCACATGAACCAAAGGGCTCTGACAAACATCTTTCCCAGGGAAACACAAGTCCCAGGTACCCAAATGAAAATTCCTGTGAGCAGTGGTGGCATCACTGCGGCCAAAATGTTTATGCTTGGGTCAAATGCCTTAGCCCTCGGCCAGATGAATAAATAAATAGGGATTCTGGATATAAGATTAATGTTGTTGGATTTTTTTCAAAAAGAAAGAGTTTCCACACAAATTACATACTTTTAAAATGTAAACAAACACTTAAACCTACAGTCTTGACAGTATATTTATCAAAGAAGTGTTTGTGTGAAAATACTTTTTATAGGAAAACACACATCCGAGCAGCAGACCTGTTTCTTCCAAAATATAGCTCCAAGTACATGTAACTGGGCTCAGAAGTGATGCTCTGATTTTGAACATTATCTCTGAACACCATACAGTAAGTTAACTTTTCTTTTGCTTAGAGAAACTTCCCCTGAGAGAGTCTCAGCAAACTGATGCGAGAATTCTGCAAATCCCGTTTGCCGAAAGGTGCCATTAGCAGCTCGTGCTTCCTTTCTGAAAGATAATTTTTTTTCTAATATTTAACCCTTATGGACTGTGTTTTCATTTAATACAAATTCCTTAATTTAGATGTCATGAGTTACTGCAGCTACTATTCAATATCCACTCTAGAGAGGCATCTAAAACTTCCATGTAAAACTTTTTTTTCCCCAAAACCCATGGAATTCCCACAACCAGTTATCCAGTCCCACAGACAGCCTAAATGGAACCACCAAACACAATTGAAAAGATAATAATAATAATAATAAATACAATTCTGTGCCTACACTCCTTCCAGGATC
Source organism: Pavo muticus (assembly GCA_016647715.1). NCBI lineage: Eukaryota > Metazoa > Chordata > Aves > Galliformes > Phasianidae > Pavo > Pavo muticus. Next base: position 2,250,461 of record JACDJE010000045.1, on the reverse strand, counting down.
CTCAAGAATAATGAATGAAATGTGCAGTTTTCTGACACCTGCAGCAACTCTAGCCTGAAGCCTCCACACTTACTAGAGCCCTGCCAAGACTGTTTTCAGATTTTGACTGAGCAATCCACCTGAATCATATACTGAATTCTTGCGGACATTAACTGTAAAGCCTTAGTGTTTCTATAAGTTGAAAACACATATATTATGCTCTAACTCAGGACTTCAGACATGACATATGGAAGTTCTTAACTTCCCAAGCATTAAAGTAGATGGACACGGTTTATACTTCTACAAAACTCCTTTAAATGGAAGATTTTAATATTTTTGTGTTTCTAAATGAAAACAAAACACAGGGCAAAAACGGGATTATTAACCAGAGTCATTAAAATGCCATGCAACATACTTCTTGAAGGGGAAAAAGAAACAATTTGGAATTGCAACACTGACCTCACCTCATTTGTTTTGAACTTTCTGTAATGTAGTGCTGCGCACTAATAAATCTGCAGCAAAACTGTAAGCAGCATAGTTTCATTTTTATATCTAATGTAATACCTCAATTCACTTAAAAAGAACAAACTCTGTGTTGAAAAGTTGAGCTCAGTACAGCTAAATGTTGAAGGGACTTTAAGCAATTTACAAGTGTGGGGCTGCTGCTTTCCTTCCACATGGCCAGCACTGATAAGGAGAGTCTTAGGAGAGTGGGGGGGTGACAGGTTTTGCAGGAGCATCCCATGCCCACGGAAAGAGGATTGGAAGCAGAGGAGGACAGCAGAGGCTGTGCACTGATTCATCCCCATGGCAGCACCCCTCAGGCATAAGAAACTGCAGTGTCCCCTTTGATCAAGTCCTGCCCTGAGCATCTTCCCATGCACAGCATCTCTGTGTGGAGCTTCACCTGCAGAAGGGCTTACACAGCTGAAGGCATCCCTAAATGAATGCCTTCCTCTTCCTCCCTGGCCCAAAGGCAGGGTAGGCCTCACCATGCTGCTCTTGACCATTGTCAGCACTGGGCCAGTGACTTCTCAGTCTTATCAGAGTGTTTATCACTGAGAGCCATTTCCCTCCTCTCCAGAGAGGAAGCTCCTCTCAGTGCTTAAATGGCATTTGCCTGGCTGAACTTAAACTCCTTTAGTTTGTATCCTCTCTACCAATGTCAAGGAGGACTCACTGGCCCCAGCAGCCTCTATGCACCCCTGAGAACCACAGCCTGGTCCCACATCACCGCCCTTCTCAGGTAACAAGGCTCCATTCACCCAGCCTCCATCTGTGCAGAGCACAGCCTCTCCTGCTGCTGCCCCCCAGCCTCTCTAAAGTTCCTGTGGACTCTGTCAAGATGCGTCATCTGCTGTAGTCCAGCTGAGCATTATCGATGCCGAGCAGGACGGAAGGATTACTTCACATTTCTCACAGGCTGCATGCCTGTTTATACAAGCCACCGGGATGTTTGCTTTTTTTGCAGCAACACGACTCCACTGACTCACTCACTTGTGACACTGTGTAGCCTCCAGAGATCGCTTCAGGGACGCTCCAACTCCTCAGCCCCTTGTCCCATGGCTTGATCCACTCATCCTCCCAACACTGCCACGGGCAGCTCTCCTTTCTCAATGGAATTACATTGGATGAAAGGAGCTCATGTTATCCTGGAAGGCTGCTGAGCTGCACTTCTGTAAATAAATCTAAACAGCAGAAATAATTACCAGCAGATGGCAGCCCCCTGGTGGTAATAAAAACACAGGCCCACCCAGAAACCACCTCTGGATCCATTCTCCGCGCTACCAAAGCAGGCAGGGAGGGCGGGCACCTCAGTGGCACGGTGCTGCCCCATGCAGGTTGTGGGCAAAGGGAAGGCCGTGTGGGTGGCTCTCCAGCCCCTGCCTCCCCTTGTCTTCCTGCACCCAGATGGGGCCCTGCAGAAAGCCCTTTCCTAACACAACCACCTTTGCAAACAGACGTCCCTCTGTAGTGGTCTCCACTCATCTGGAAGCAATCTGCGCCCGTGATGAAATGCATGCCCTGTGCGGGGGGAGGAGGGAATTTAGCTTGGGGGAGTGTTGCACACTCACACGCACACACATAAGCGCATGCACACCCACCACCCCTGCAAGCACCCCAGGGCTGGCTGCCTGCACTCTTTCTCAGCTCAAGGGAGAAGCAGTAAATCTGATTGCACCATGTACATATTTATCATACACTCCAGAAGGACACTAAGCTGTAGAATAACCATGTGGTAGCCTAAATGGGACTGCTTTTCCAAAATGTCTGTCTGGCTTTGGCTTTTTTTTTTTTTTTTTTTTTTCCTCCTACAGTCTGTGCAAAAAGGAGCACTTATAAACAACTTGCAAGATCTATTTATACTATAGCTCAAGACATTTAGATAGCAGCATCTCATAGACTTTCAATGGAGGCTGGAAGTTGGGCTAGAAGTTGATCTGACAGGAAATAAAAGCTAATTTATTTTTTTTCTAAAAAGTAAGAGATAACGCTAACAGGCTGGGATGAGCAGGAGCCCAGGATCCAGACTAAGATGCTGAATGCAGCAATCTGTGCACTGCAAAAACTTCTGCCAGCTAAAAGGGATTCATTCATGGAACAGAAATGAGAGTATATTTCAGTCGGACAGGAGCAGAAGTGGGGCAGAGCTACCAAAATCCCCAGCAGGATCTTATGTGTAGCAAGAGAAAACTTCATGGTGAGCAGGCACAAAAAATAATAAAACAAAAGCCAAGACTAACAAATGGCTTGAATTCATGGACATAGTTTTTGGATGACTGGTTGGATAGGTCAACACAATCTCCATCCACAGTTTGTTCTAGCAGAAATCCTGATTAGGTCTGTTCATACAGATCTTTATCACACATGTGAACTTCCAACTCTACCATCACTCTAAAAGCAGAGAGCAGATGCAACATGGAAATCAGCCAAATTAAAGATGGAAACAAATGCTTCTGCAGCAGTGCAGTTGCTAATGCCTCTGGAGGGATGCAACCACATTGAGATACAAAAAATACCAGTGTAGCAATTTTTTATCCTGGAAATACAGATGTCAGACAAGTGGTTCCTAGCAAGCTCACGTGACCATTGTGACTCGGAGAGTGAAAGCCTACAGTACCTGAATAACTAGTACTAGGCATAATGAAAAGGAAAAACAGCCATAAAATGTTAGCATCGAACAGATCCTGAGCTGCCTGTGGCTTTGGCCGTGTCCCTGGAGGAAGCAGAGCTCAGCAGCCTGCCTTGCAACACCAGCCTCAGGAAGTCATCCATCAGCCCAGGGAGAGCCACACTGAGGTTCTGCCCAGCTGAGAGGTTATCAGCAAAAATAATGTTCCTGCTGGAAAAAGTGAAACCAAAAATGGAGTCTCGAATACCTAACCAAATCATATCTTTGACGCGATGGGCAGGGAAACTCAACACTCTTCATAAGCTGGAAATCCCTGACCCTCTTCTGAAAGTCCTGCAGTGACACAACAGTGCTGCTTGTTGTATTCCAGTATGGCAAAATGACACATCAGCAAGAAATAAGCTGGCTCTTACATGAGCTTTGACTGGAAATGAAATGACTAACCCCCACGTCATAAACAAAGGCAGCCAAGTGGGGTCAGGCTGAGGATCCTGCTCAGCACCCTGATCCTGCACCTCGGGAAAAAAGCAGGCAAAAGCATGAGAACACCCATAGGGAGATGCTTTCTTGCTATCCTCTCCCCACCATCTGTGATTCATGAACATGGACCAGAGGTGGCATCCTTCTTGATAAATAAACCATGCACTTGAATCATCAGTTCAAAGAAATGGGGCATTGAAAGCAGTATAACTCTCAATGAGGGAATACACATCTGCACACACAAAAGGAAGCAAATAAAATAATAGACAGCCAAGCCATGAAGTGAAAAGGTGTGAATCCCTTCACTGTACCTCAAGTCTTGCAGGAAATATAAAGCACATACGAAATGGGGCTGCAGACTCCTGCTGCCTGAAGTATCTGACAGCCAGGAATGCTGGCAGGAAAACTGAGGTTTTTTGTTTTCTGGCATAAGCACAATGTCTGGATTAGGGTTTCAAAGTGCAGTGTCATGTCACAAGGTCAGTATTTTCTCCATCCATTAGCATTACACTCATTGTGATTTCACTCATATCAGGTCCCAGTGATGGACTGTAGGGATATTTAACTGGCAGCAACCACCAAGATGTAGTCAGTTTCCTATCTAGATACATCAACCCCAAAGCTGGCCAGCCGCCACCTAACAAAGCTGTGGCTGGAAAAACTGCACACTGTGCTCTTGGTCCTTTTGGCCACATCAGGGTTGTTACACAGACCAGCAGTCTTTGGGTGCACAAAAGCGATACATGACAACCTCTACTCTGGCAATCCCAACAAGAAAAAAAATGCCCAACTTAAAAGTACAAAATTTCTGCACTTCCATGAACTTAGAACATTTAAAATTATCTGAAAAACCATCAGCATTTACTGTTGCCCAAGTCTTTATACAAGTGTTATCTCTCATATATTCAGATCCACTGGAAACGCTGCCATAATATGGGAGTATTTTTCACTTACACTTAGTGTAGATTTAGTTACTAAACAAAGAGCCAACTATTAAGGTTTCACATGCAAAAGTATGTAGGTCATCTAAAGATAAAGGCTGCCTTCCACTTTCACTTGGAGAGAGGGATAATAAATAATTTATTTTACACAACACTAACAGCTTAATCTAGCAATTTTGCTGACCCCAGAAAACAATAAATACATCCTAAGCTGGTTTTTGTATCTCTACAAGCATCTGAGAGCTAAGCACACTCTGGCCCTGTTGGATTAGGGCACTGAATGAGCAAATTTCTTGGAATTCTGTGTTCAATAGAAGAGTACAGGTGCTGCTCATCTGGTTCTGCACCTAGAGGCAAATATTTGAAAGTGCTCAGAAAGATGAAGCAGAGGAAGCCAGCAAGCAGGTAGCAAGGAATTCTGCTCGCAAGGTAAGAATGAAACAGCAGAAAAAATTCACCCTGAGAGATGGAAAAAACTCATTTCACTGAAATCAAGTTAGAAGCTCTTGCTGTCCCAGCAAGCAGAGGCTGAGCGGATTCAAACCATGGTTTCTCATAAACTACATTGTCCTTATTTTTACCTCCTCTTTAGCATTCTCACCATTTCTGCCTCTACTATGATGGATGATATGATCTGCAAGACCAGTCACTCTGGGCCAACTTCCTTACAAGCTGATTCCAGACCATTTGCAGATGGCTGGTTTTTGTTGTTGTTGTTGGGGTTTTTTTGTGCCAGTGACACTGGACATTTGAAATTGTTTTATCAACCAGGTAACTGCTCTGTTTCTGTGGAAATCAAGATCCTATTTCATCAGAAAGCAGGAATATCAGCAACATTAGAATAGTTTTGTCAATATAAGAACACAGTTAATTTAGAGACCTATGAAAATTTCAATATAATATCACATTTCTAAGGTATTCATAGAGAATGGCTGTTTTGCAAAAATATTGTTAAATGTCATGTGTAAAACACGGACAGTTCACAAAATAATCTCTGTATTCTGGTGTAGTAAGAGTTTGATAAAGCAGCAGTTACTCTTACTGCTAATTAGCTTTTTGTAATGCTGAGAGATTACTTCGCTGACTCTTATACCGCTTCTCTGGGCAAGGCTGGAACACAGAATCATGGAATCACAGAATCATGCAGTCGCAGAATGGTTTGAGTTGGAAGGGACCTTTAAGTTCCTTTAGTTCCAGCATGCTCTTTTAGATCCAAGCTGCAGATTGTAGGTTTTGTACAAAAAGCCTGTTCCAAGAACAATGCTTTCTGAATATACATTTTTATTTCAAAGCTTTCTAACAGTGCTTGGTGCTGTTTTTTTTTCCTAATCTGTCACATGTTTTTGTTTTATGGAGTTTCACAAACCCCCCCAGAGATGGCTTGTTCGTGCTCTTGGTAGACACTGTCACACTCTTACTTCAGTTACCCAGCACAAATCTGTTCAGAGTAACTGGGTTTGAGACTTAAGTTGTAATAGAAATACTAGAAGAACCATGACCATCTCAGACATAATATTTGACAAGACAGCACAGGATAGATTCTAACTTCTTCTGAAAATCTTGCTTTTTGTGGTGAGAAAGACATTCCTACTCTAAGCACATAGCACAGATTTGCCTGTAGCCAGAACACCATTTCCTAAAATGAGTCATCCGTGAAAACACATAGGTTTAAATTACAGCAAAAATGCTTTCCAAACTACCCAGTGTTGCAAAACCAGAAATAGCTCAAGAGACCTGGAGAAACTCCAGCTCCACAGCATTCATCCATTCCCCCAGTCCCCAGTCATTTAGTCTTCCTGTCATTCTCCCTCCTTTCAGGAGATTTTTTTCTGTTAACAAAAGAATAAAAACCCAACCAGAAATGGATGTGTTAATAGGCAGTAAGAAACAAGTCACTTTCTCTTCTTTCATTCTTTCCAAAATTGCAATAGGAGGTTACTTTGTAGACTCTGTGCTAAGTTTTGTCCCATAGTCTCTAGATGACTTCTGTTACATACACAAATTCAGGGCAGCATTGTGTAAGTAACATAACCACAGGACATCTAAGCCATTGCATTCTCTCACCTGCTCCTGGAAAGAGTTGATTGCTGCATATCATAGTGTTTCTGTCTGTGGTTTTGATGACCTGAATCCAAACACAATTGTTTGTTGTTCCATCTGGAGCAACAAAAGTCAGAGCCTGTCCTGGAAGTACAGGCACTTTAGGTCAGGAAGGAAACTCCTTCAGCAAATGCAGCAGAGTCAGGCTTATTCTGCATCATGTGAGGCTCAGATCGTGCATTTTACAAATTTTTCCTGTAGTAACTCTACAGATTGGACTTCCAAGCATGAACTCCTTTTTGCCTCCTGCTTGCAGAGGCCTACAAAGGGAAAGGAGCAGAAGCAAAGTCTCAGCCCTTTTCTGTGATGCATGTATTTCTTTGCCAAACTGTAAATCCTGAGTCACAACACATACTGTGTGTGTGAACATGCACTGCTGTTGAATTGAAGAGTGTGCCAAGGAGAGCCCTGTGCCATGCATTTCCTGGTCCATGTTTCCTTGAAATCTTCTGCTGGCAACCATTTCCCTAGTCTTCTCCTTCGGCACAACAGGGGTTTAAGATCAACACAAAGCGTAGGGGAAATTATCTGGAGGACAGTAAAAAGCAGGTCCCATGGTAACTATCCTGTTCCAAAGTGCAGTGGGGGCTTTCTGTCTGGAGTCTGACCCTTAGAGGCTTTCCTCGCCTCTTGCGAAGTGCATTATATTCTGTATGTCTGTACTTGCACTTCCTTTCTCCAAGCTCAGTTTGTTAACATCAAAACAGATTCATTCAGTTTCTCCATTCCAGTGAGTACAGACTCATAGTTTGCCCCTACCACCTCTTCTTCTTCTATCCCTTCCTCCTTACCTTTTCTTCTCTCTAAAAAGATTTGACCATACCATTGCACTGTCAGTTTTTTAGGCATTTGGCTAGATGTAATAGCTGAAGATGGGCCCCCAGCTCTGAAATCAGACAGCCTATGCGCTAATACTTGCAGTTTTCAGTGGGAAACATCTTACTTCTGTTCTTCTTCCCATTATTATTTTTCCTTTCTTCTTTCAGTGCTCTCACGCTCATGGTTGAGAGAGGTATAAACAGAGTCTCACCATGCCTCAGAATACATAGCAGCACTTGGAGAAGTTTGACAAACTGGAATACATGTTTAGATTTCTTGACTCGGAGACAATGCAGAAAAGAGTGTTCTGGCAAGCTTCCTGGAGATGGGATGCTCTTTCTTTGCTCTGCAATTTACAGCAGGGGTTACAGGCACTTTGAACATTTACAGAGCACCAGTTCAAAAAGAACAAATCATTTTTTAATCTTTGTGTTGTAATTAAACACAACTTACTGGAGTTTATGCATAGAGAAAGCTGAGTAGGGAGAAATTAGATTTCTGTGAGCTAAAAAGAAATGAAAACACAACAGTATGATCACAGTATGTAAGTGTGAGCACACATTACTTTCACTATATTGAAGTACCTCTGACTACATTAGGAAAGATATGCCCCTTCTTCCTTTTCCCTTGCGTATGAAGATTCATTTCCTGCACACATGGTACTTGGGACAATTCCCAACGTTTCCCCAGGTCCATGGATCCTGGAGACAAGAGACTGGAATTTCCGGGTGATATTTGTGTGCATTGCTATGAGTAGATCTGGTCTAACTTCATTACCAAAAGGAATAATCTGGCTTCTACATTCACTCATAGTCACAGCCATCTGAACATATTTGAAGCTTTCCTGCCTTTATTGCAGTCTTCGGTCCCCAATCTGCCTTCAGGCCTCTCTACAGTGTACTGTCTTTTGAGCTTCCATCTTAAGACGTCTCCAGCTCCCCCACCCACAGCTCACCCTGACTTCCCTCTTCTCCCTCACTGAGCTGTTTTCTTTTCCCCTTCAGTACACACGAAGCACCCAAAAGGCAGATTCCATCATGCCCAGGCCTCCTTTATGTCAAGTCCTTCCATTCCTCATCTTTCTGTCCTGAAGGCAAGTGACACACAGGTAGGTGGACAATTTGCTAAGAAATTCCAAATTCCCATTTTTTTAAAAACTAGATTTTTCAAATCAAAATCTAGATCATTGTTTATAAGGTGAGTTCACCCTTGTCAGTTACATCTTTATACATAATACATATTGCCTCCATGTTTAGTCCTCATCAATTTGCAGTTATATTACTGTGATTCAACAGACCCACATTTTCAAAAGCAGGCACTAATGTTTTCTGAAAGGCTGAACAACTAGTACAAGAGGTCACGCTCACTTCTACAGATCTCTACTGAAAAAACCTCAACTGATTCCTTCTTTAAAAAATGCAGAAAAAGAGCAGATCACAGAAACTTCAAATGAAGCTGGGAAAACACTTCATTAACATATTTTTGTCTTATATCAGTTGTCAGTATTTTGTATAGAAGTCTCCATGCGCAAAGCACAGTCCTGCCCTGAAGGCACTCAGCTCCGTCTTGCTCCATGTGCATCACCTCTTTGAAAATGCTACCCTCTAAAAGCAATCCCAAGCAGGGGAATGAGTGGCAAACCCAATGGAGCCACAATTTCACCTCCAGCCTCTATGAAACTGGAGATTTGCTTGGCATGTGCCATCTCCTACAGAGCTCTGCTTGGTGCTCCCCTAACAAGAGCCATAAGGAATCATTTGCATGTCAAGTCCTTCTAGTCCTTCCTTTGAAACAAAAATCAGTGGGATTTTAAAAGTTATATCTGTGCTAAAACTCCACTTCTGCTGGTCCGACAGTTACAACCAGATTATCTGGAAGAAGGAGGCACCCCACCAAGTGCAATGGATCTGCTCTTTACTTGAGAAGTCTAGCCAACAAAATGCTTTCTACTCTAGTGCCAGTGACTCCATCAGAGAATCTGCCCTTCAGTTCCTGAACTGAAGCTTCTCAATATCACTGGGGTGCTGATGATGGTCATTCAGAAGTCCAGCAGAAAATACTTCAACACTGCTGTAAACCGGGTACAAACACAACAAACTTCAACCCTGAAGCTGCTACTGATGCTTTGCAGAACCAGAAGGGAACTGGCTCTGCTTCCATTGGTAGGAAGAGATTTGGCACTGATTCCAGGGGAGCCAGGGTTTAATGCCCACTATTTTTTTTATTAATAATAATACTATTCTAAACAAAATATTATAGATTATATATATATTTTTCTGCTTATAGCTGAAAAAAAAATAAGGCATTAACTGTTTAAAGGCTATGGGAAGTTTGTTTTCTTTCCATGTGCAATCACCTGTATTTCACTTAGCAGATATCACAAATAAAAACCACTGGTAATGTATAAAACACTAAGAAAAAAGTAACAAATCAGTTTTAGACACACCTCAGCTAAATAAAAGCTCCAGCACACTGCAGCAGTGCTAGGTTTCATTATTATTTAAATGCAATCTCTCTCACGGGAAACCTTTGAAGGAAAAGTAAGGTAATTCAGATTGGTATAAGAGGAAAGCCAGGACATACAGAACATGAGAGAGCTTACTGCATTATTCTGAAATGATCTGTTCAAATATGCATGTTACAGCTCACATCACAGACTCTCTCAAGTCTGTATTCTAGATCATTGTATCTGTACAAATCTGGGTAGACAAACATTTTAATTCACAAAATCACAGCTTTGGTTAGGATCACACAGGATGTGCAAATACAACTCGCAGAGAAAAATCAAGCTCTTTGCAAAAGAACAACAAAAATGAGAGGACCTTTGGGGAAAAGGTTTTAGGAAGCAGTAAATATATCTAAGAGAGAGGCAAGGTTATCTGGGATTTATAAATTTTTCCAAATATTTATGCCAGGTGCTAAAAAGCAGCATTGCCCTTGCTTAAAACTATTTGGACAAGCAGGCTTACAGCTTTCCTCTCTGTGTAAACAGTATAGCAACATTCTAAACAGATTAATAGTGGTATCTGTTCAAGTCAAATATTTATTTAAGCTAGATGAGTGGAAAAGGTAGTCTAAGGAGAATATTCTAACCACAAATTACAGGAGGTACTGAAGTATCCTGCCTGCAGGCAAACATCTCACCTTGACAAAATGATGATGTTTAAAATGAAAAGACTTCATGATCTTAGCTGTTGTTTCCGGTTACCTAAGAAGGATGTTCTCTCTCCTTCAGAGCTGTCAGAGATATTTATACTTATGTTGGCTATTGCAGGAGAGTTACCAGGCAGAAGTCTGCAAAGCAAGAGTAGGCTCAATTGCCATGCTCTGCCCTGGGAAGAGGTCACAGAATCGGGGATGTTCAAGTTGGATATTAGGAAAAATTTTTCTCAATAAGAGTGGTGAGGCAGTGGCACAGGTTGCCCAAAGAGGTGGTGGAGTCGCCATCCCTGGAGGTGTTCACGACATTAAGTGACATGGTTAGTGGGCATGGTGGTGACGGGTTGGTGGTTAGACCAGATGATTTTAGTGGTCTTTTCCAACCTCGATGATTTTATGATTCTCTCCTTTTTTCACTGCATTTTTATTCCACAATCCTGAATGCACAACTGATGCTGACACTGCCTTATTGCACCCAGGAGGGAAGGAGGGCAGAAGGGCCAAGACAGGAGCATAACACTGCAGCACAGCACTTGGGCCAGCCCTTGGCAGCCTGCTCAGGGAAGGTACTGCTGTCTGTGCTCCCAGTGCCTCAGCCTGTTTTCAGTATGCAGGAAGACAATAGAAAATAGCTCTGTTCGTCCATAAATTCCATTAGAGAAGCCCAAATGTTAGAGCAGTGCTTTTGGTCAGGCAGAACTGATGGTTAAATTTAAGAGACTAAAAAGCTGAGATAATTTTTGTCCCTTGTACCTGTGAAGAGCTGATTTCAGGAAAATTTTAGACAGTCCCTTGCATAAGAATCAACATCTCTTATCCATTCTGTCCCATTTTATTAAATTTTTCAATTCAATTAAGAATTTGTTTTAAACAACAAACAGCTATGGAGTTAGAGCAGCATGGCATTGAAGCCGAGCTATTCATAGCTTGAACTTGACAGGTCATATTTCACTATCATGTTTTCAACATCTGCAACCTCCTCTTGTTTTGTGCAAGGCAGAATTAAGTGTCATGCAGAGCAGGCACCAGAGAGGAGCAGCCGAGACAGTGAAGTGCCACAGCTGTGCTGCCTCAAGAGCTGGACAGAAAGCCTCTCTGAGAGCAGGCGGAGCAGGGGAGCCTCTCACACAGCAATGTGCATTGTGTTAAGCCCAGCATTTGCCTTCTGCTCTGCAGCCAAACAGCAGTGCTGAACACTTACCCCGTCCTGCTTTCACTTGCCACCCTGCTGAGGATGGCTCTGCTTGAACAGCCAGATAGGACCAAGTGACCTTCAGAGGCCTCTTCCAACCTCAGCCAAAATACTTCTGCAAAGAAACAGTTTGTCAGGGCGGAGGGATCTGCTGCTCACACTGCTGAACTCCTCCCGACTCTTTTTTCAGCTCAGGCCCTAGTGAAGAAGCCTCATGTTGGGCTTTGCTGCGTAATCCAAACATGAACCTGGTTTTCCAGCTGGTTTTCAGCATTCCCAGCTGAGTGCTCTGGCAGGAAATGTGCACCTTGGAGCTAAGCCATCTGCGCCATCTGTGATTCTGGTGGCCTTCCTGCGTAGAAGTCCTTGGAGCCATGGATGGGGCCTGGCACAGAAACCAGACTGCACTGTCCCAGCCTCAGAGAGGCAGAGAGGTAAAGGGAAAACATACAGTGGACCAGAACACTCAGCACTGGGATGGGACTGCTCACTGATGTGCATAAAGCTCATGGTTTCTAAGCATGTGAAGTTCAGAAAGTCTTTGTTTCAGCTTCTGACTGCCAGTAATGCAAATCTCATGGTTAAGAAACAACAGTCATAAGTAAAATTTTGCAAGATTACAGACTGGGGACATAAATTCTCAACACAAATCTGGGGGATTAATGGGTCTGCAGGAAATAGTCCACCATCAGAGGCTCGAGTACTGGATTTCAGTTACCTTACTCAAGTACAGAGCTGGTGCTCTGAACAGCTAGACCTGATTCCTGGAGAAGTTCTCGCCAAAGAAAAATTGCTGAGCACGAGCAGGACTAGATCAGAATCCATTTCAGAAGATCAGGAGATGGAAATAAATAGTGTTTCCACTCCAACTTGGAAGTCTCCTCAGCAAGCAGTCCTTCCACTGAGATCGTTCTGCAAGTGCTTCCACGATCTCAAACCGAGATCAGGCGGTTGGCTGCAGGCGGGCTCAGTCCCATCACTCATAGCACAGAGCTGTCCCTCAGAGGTTTGTATTCACAGCTAGCCTTCTAGCCACAATTCTCCAAGGGATAGGTTAGCATTTTGGGAACATTTCCAGAGCATAAGCCAGGTCTTGGTCTCAGATGATGATACCTCTTCCACTTCTTCCAGCAGTTCAGCTCATGTCATCTAATTGTTCTCCCAAACTGAACTGTACAAAATCTGGTCTGAATCACAAGTGGAGATTGCACATTCTTGCACACAGACACACAGGAAAGGTTCCCACATTTTTAAATAATTATCAAAGATGCAGCAGCTTCCAAAAGAGGCTAAAAAAATGGCTCAATCTTTATGCTGTCCAAAGCAGAGGTGTCAGATCCGCTATAGCTACACCATTTACTTCCCTCTCATACCAATGCATTAGTACCAACCTAGAAAATGAATTATCACCTGTTCTAATATACCAAGGCAGATGTTTAACTTTCAGAGTATTGAGGGAAAGCAATTTTCTATCTCAACTACAAATAAGAATAATAACTCAATTACTTGTTGAAGTATGAGACTATTTCAAAACAGGAAGGAGAGAATGCTTTCTGGTTGACCAACACATCTAGGTGCATGTCATTTTTCTAGTCCAGGTGGATTCCCTTCCAGATCAGCATCAGTTTTTGTACCACTGCTTATGTAGGTGAGGTACGCTGTGTAGTAGTCAGTCGACTTCATTTTATCTTATTAGTAAATATTTCGAATAAAAAGTTCACAGTGCTCTGCTCCTTTAAGTATAATTCACAAATATAAAACACTGGATAGAAAAATAAAGTCCATTGAATTCTAGTTTTATATTCTAGTACCTTTTCTGTGTGTGTGTTTCTCTACATAGCACAGTAATACCATAATATAAGAGGGGAAAAAAATACATACTTGAGAGGATTTTGAGACTGAAACAAGTTTAAGAGAAGTTACAGGAAACTTAAGTTATATGAATGCCAAAAATTTTCCAACAAGCTAATCCAAATTTGATGTAACCTAATCTAAGGAACATTAGAGGAACACTTGGAGCCTTTCTATGATATCTGTGTCTGTGCCTCTGCACACAGTCCAATTTTCAATGTAGTGTGATTTAGCAGGATGTTCAAAAATAGATCCCTGACCTTCCAGTTAAGTCACATTGAAGCTGAATTAAGCATCCATTGTGGTGCCATACCATATGCTGTAGATAACAGGGCAAGATATAGGTTGAATGGGAGCTGCAGCTACTCAGAAACTCAAAGAATAAATGTTGCCTTTTGGCAGATTGTATGCTACAGCTGAGCTGGCCACGGCTTTAGGCAGGGCAGTGGCTCAAAGGCACAGCCAACAACATGGAGATTTTGTTCATGCTCTGTAGAGATGCGATAAGCTCATTCTCTCCTCTTTTCCCTCTCCCTCACAACCTAACAGCACTTAATGTGCAGGCATAGTAAGGGACTTTATTTTTTAGTGTGCTGACAGAATTTAATAGAAGAGCCCTTGAGATTCATAGAACAGATTTCAGTTACATAGTGAGATAGCTTGCTGCCATATACATATGGATGTAGCTCTTGATTTAAGTAACCACTCCCACAGTGCCCTGGGTCTCAGTTCAGGGGTGGGCATGAACCACAAGCTGCTGAGCTCTCATGATGAGTCAGTTACCCTTGAGAGTCTCACACACACCTTCACTGGGATAGAAATAAACAATTGCATTTACAATAGGGCTTATCTCTCCTCTAGCCTCCGCGTTCTTGCTCATCTTTCTGATAAACATGTTCTTTGGCTTCTTCCCATTCACAAAAGGACATCAGGACACAGATTATGTTGGTGGTTTGATGTAGATAGATGAAAGGCTGAAAATCAAGCTAAAGAACCATAAAGCTTTCAAGGCTAACTGCTGAAAACTTCTGTGTGCCGACTGAGCTTATATCTTGGTGTGCTTTTACAAATTATTTGGTAGATAAGAAAGGACCCTGTGCAGTTTTAATGGCTTACACCCTAGGTAGACTCAAAGATGCAGCTGCTTGCACCAGCTGGGCTCTTAGGAGTACCTTGTTCTTCTCTCATCTCCCAGACCCTGGTGGGTGGATGCTGGAGGAGCCCTCTTGCCGGGGATGGCTACTAAGAACAAGGGCCTCTAGGCTGCCCCACCACAAGGTATCAAAGCAAAACCCACCTCACCCATGGCTTTAAGGAGGCTATGAGCACAGAGCTGGGCTGATCTCACCTCCACAATACGAACTGTGAAAACTCTGGACCAACCATGAACCCAGACCAATTTTAGGTCTGAAAGAAGCATTCCTCATTGTCTGAATTCCTCTATTGTCCAGCTCAGAACTGTAGATGTGGATCGTAATGGCCAACCCAGCATGCAATAGTGGGGAACAGAAACTTGTATCTAGCAGCCTTAAGGAGTTGCGTGAATACCCAGAGACAGCAAGGAGCCTGGAGAGGTCAGGTACACATCACAGAGTGCCTTGCTAACACGATCACAACAGAACCAGGGCTGAAAAAGTCATTAGGGTATCCACGTTAGACTAATAGGCTGAGGCTAAGTGGCAGTCATTTATGGTATAGAAACAAGTATGAAAGATGCTTCATATCCATCATGTGTGTTATAAACACCAGACTTTGCACAGCCCTAACAAATGCACACTCCTTCGCTCTCCAGTTCAGCCACTCGCAGACAGTGCCTTTGTGTCACCACAAGTGTGCAGAATGCTTTGCTGCTGGGGACATCCAATGTCCCAGGCAACAAAACTAAACTAAAAACCTTACCCCCAAGGACATTTATTTCTGAACAGTTCCTGGACAACTTGGAAAATCTGATGATCTGCCATGCTTTTTGTCAGTAGAGGTTTACACAGTGTGTCTATTTGCTGATCCATGCCATGATATCAGCCCTCCAACTTTGGCTGGAGGGTTTTCTTGGCAAGAGCAAGAGCTGAATTTGAATTTCAAACATTGCAGTCTGCACAGTTCAGTCTTCCCTTTCAGGAAACACTTAAGCCTTCTAAACTTCAAATTGCTCACTTTGGAAGACTTGGCAGAATATAAGGATCCATAAGTGTGCTTGCAAAGTATTGGAAATGTGACTGGATAGCAGCAGTTATATCCTGTGCAGGCAGGAGAGCTACATCTGCACAAACTCCTCTACTGATAAAGAACTTCTGATGCAGAAACCTCAGCTTACCATAAGGGTTACAGGTGATGTTTCTATGGTAGAGGCAGGGGAACTGAGACCAAAAAGAGTCTGACTCTAGCCTGGCACAGCAAGACAGCGGCAAAGCACAGAGTATAAGAGCAGTGGCATTCTTCAGCTTTTCACTGAAATATTCCAGTTTTTGCCTAAACTTCAAACTAATTTAACTGACTGATCAGGCAAGGAAGGGCTTGGTGAGGAATTTCACCTGGGAGAATCAATGAAGTTCCCACATAATGGGTTGACATGGCTGAGCTCCCACCAAAACAGTTCTCTGAAGGACGTGAACATCTGCTTTGTTTGCCCACATCCTTGAGACAACAAGGCTGTGGTGCTCAGCTGATAGGAGAGCAGCAGGAGAGCAAGAGGTGAGCCAGGACCTCCTCACTGCAGGAGGCACCCTTAGATGCATGGCTCAGTGTGAAGTATCTGAAGAGGTGGAGCAGGACACTTGCAAGGAAATCTGTTTTTGTTTTTATTTTTCCTTCTCTACTGAATGCTTACCTTGTCCTTTTACAGTTCCCTCAGTATATAGCAAATGCAAAAATGAATAAACACAAATGGACCTAATAGGACCATTCTACCACTCGGAAGTACTATCCAGTGTTTTGCTGGACAAAGACAAAGCAATTATCCTCAATTATATGCAGTATGCTGAAGCTGCCTTTTAATTTTCTGCCAAGCGTATCTTCAGAGTAACAGCATAATGTTTGTGTGTCTGTGTACATATAAAAAAAAAATATATATATATATACATTTCCAGTACCAGACTCAACAGCAAATGGAAACAAGTCAACTTGACAAACAGCCAATATAAAGAGAACTAAAAGAAATTTTAGCTCGCACACCTATCCCTACTTTCTCTGCCAAGATTTGGTTTTGCCATCATTTTTTCCTACTTGAAAAAAAAAAAAAAAAGTGTAAATGTTTCCTTTCTTCCTGTGTTAAGACATGTAGAAATAGGAAAAGTTACTAACACAATGACTATCTGGACAGAACTTTTTAACGTCTATATCCAAAGTGTAATGTCTGTGTATTACTGCAGAGGACAGTGCCTAAAAATCAGCAGAGCCAAGATTTCCTCTACAGCAACTTAAATGCATGAATTAAATCAAATATTATAGAAAAGGAAATAAAGAATCATAGAGTAATCCAGGTTGGAAGAGACCTTCAAGATCATCAAGTTCAACATATCAACATGGCCTAGTGACTCCCATCACTAAGCCATGTCCCTCAGTGCCAAGTCCACGTCTCTTAAAAATCACCAGGGATAGAGACTATAAAATGTTTTATCTTCTCCAGTCATTAATTCTAAAGAGTCATAGTTCCTGACTTTTAGAAATTTCAGTCTTAGCTGAGTAGTCTCTCAATATGAAAAAGATTTCAGTCACACTGCCATGAGGCTGCACATGGTTCAAGTGACTTGTCCAACTCAGGAGCAAATTGAGAGTGGGCCCTGGAGCTGAGAGCCCAGCACCATCCTGCTGCCATCACTTCTCAGTCATGCTGCAGCCCCCATCCTTTAAAAATCCCAGCTGCTGCTCAGGTTAGGAACATCTCCCATAGGATCCTATTGTTGGCGGCATGAATTCCTTTAAACTTGGAGAAATAAAAAGTCAGAAAAAAAGGAGCAGTATCCCCAGAGCAGGATCACACCTCTAAGCACTTTGACAGCTCTAAGTGTTTTCTTCCTGATCAGGAGCCTTGTTGGCAGCTTCAGCCAGCCTGCTGCCTGTTATGTCTTTGATCGTGGGCCTCTGGCCATGGCTCAGGAGGGAGCTGCTTAGACATTCCCAGTTAACAGGGAGATGCATGTCTGGCATGGAGGTGGAGGCACTCCAGCCTCCTATCCTGCAGGAGCAGGGACCCCCAGGAAGGATCCTATGTGGACAAAGTGGACACTAGCCATGCATCAGAAGTCAGAAGGACTTAAATGCTTGAAGTCATGCTTAAAGGAAAAAAGAAAGACACTCCAAAAAAAAAGGTTCGGTATATCTCTTTGCTCACTTTAAGAAGATGATAATTAGAGGGTGTTTTTCCCTTTGGACATGATAACTCATGCCACATCATGGGCAGCAAATGAATGACCTGTTTTCCAGAACAATCACTATGAGAACAGGATCTCCCCGACACACTGTATATAGGGAAAGGGAAAAGATGAACCTAATACACTCCGAAACCCTTTGTAGATGCATTGAAGATGACATCACAGCTCAGGGGGTCTCCCAGAGCATACAGTCAGACCCTACTAATCACATCACTTTGTGTTACTTGATGTGATGCCATACTTGATTGATAAAACCAGACTGTTACACACAGTGATAATTTGACCTCACCTCCAGAAAATGGCAGAATCAATCCCCTGTGACATTGTGACCAACATAATTAAAGCCAGTGGGGAAAAAACACAGTTTATATATACTCTTTGCTACCTAATATGAAGTTATTCCATTATTTATTATCCAAATCTTTTTTGAAGTAGCAGGCACTATCAAGTAGGAACAGTTCTATGTTGAGAATATAAACTGCCCTTTTGGACGTGTAAACGAAGAGCAGCCACAGAATGCATCCTGTTGACAGAATGAGGAAAACACCACTGGAGAGAAGGAGCAGAGTAGGTATGCAGCAATACAGCCTTAGCTACTTCATTACATCTCCCTTGAAAAAATTATGATGCTTGACATCGCTTCAAATTAGAAGGCATCTTCCTTCCAGTTTAAGGCAGTGCTCCCAGTCCAAGCCTCCAGCCTTTTAGGTTCTGAGCCATGAGTCAGTGGAGCTGCTGCATGGTTTGACTTACATGCAGTGCCACCTTTGGATAAAGTTATGAGCACACCTCACAGAGCTGAAGCTTCGACCCCTTGGGTTACTCCATCAGATTCTCCCTTTTGTACAAACTGCCTTGCTCGCCTGGACAAAAGGTCCTTCTCCTCAGATGTGGGGGTCTAATGGCAGTCCACTGTCCCTGCTAAGCTGGCAGGGCAAAAACTGATCTTGCTTCTCAGCTATTCCCAAATAATACATAGCTTGTTACAATCACAACACATAAATATTTTTGCTACTAAATGGAACTGTTATTGACATTAAATCATTCTATAAAAGCACTTATGGTAGATTTCACAGATACAGGATTGCATGAAAATGCTTTATGCTGTCAAGCACTGTTTTGGGAAATATAAACACCTTAAGTTCTTTGTGTATATAGAAGACAGACAGTATGATTAGCCCGACCTGTCTTTAACATTTCCCAATCCTTTCCCAATCCTATTGCAGTTGCCTATTTTCACCTTTAAGAAAGTAACAACAGACACCAGCAGTGGGACAGGGAAACCAAGCCCAAAATCTGCTTCAAAAGCAGTTTTGAAGTTTGGACCCAAATATTTCAGTCCCTTCTGTGAACAAATCCTAAAGGAAAAGTATTTTTTAACCCACATTAAAAGAAATACTATGCACCAGTGAAATTTTCATGGAAAAACACTCAAGTCTCTTGCTTTGAAGGAGAAACTTGAATTTGAGTGTAGGGAAATAATAGTTTTTCTGTCTGCTTGCTGGCCTCACAAACTGGCTGATTTAAGAGCCTCAGAGCAGTCAACTTTAAGACATACTCAGCAGGTCAGCTACATTTCACAGCAGGAATCCCCAAGCCCCCAGAGATGTGTGCACCAATCAAGATTTGCCTGGAGCACATCCCTGCTCTGGAGACCACATTGGACCAGAAGCACACAAGATGTGCTCCAAAGACTTTTCCTCAGCCAAAAGCACAGAAAGAATAAAGAAACCAGCAGGAGGTGAAACAACACTGCTTACCAGACCACCCATCCTGTGGCCAGGCAGAGCTCACCTGGGCTTCTCCATCCCTCCACTGCACCAGCTGGTGACAGATGCCTCTCCCTCTGCTCTCACCCAGGTTCCTGTGGATGCCAGAAATTACTAGTGGTCACTATGTAATTTAAAGTGGCAGCGAGCTGTGAAATAGTTTTTAAGGCCCCAGGCATGTTGTAGGTACCACATAAATGCAAACATGATGCTATGTTACAAAACCTCTGGGGACAGAACTACTCTGCTAAAAGCAAGCTGGGAGGTTATGCACAGGAAGAAGACCTGAATTTGAAGACCAGCACTTGTAAGGCTCAGTTCTTTAAGTTTGGCAGACTCAGCAAATGCCTGAAGTGAGGCTGTCTCTACAAGCCTAAAGCAGTTCCTTTTATGCTTGTTTGTCAGGATACCAGCTTGCATTTGCATGCGTATATAGTATTTCTTTATCATGCAATTCCTTACCACATCCAGTGCAAACAGAAGACCATCTGTAGAAAGACAACAGACAGATACGGAATAAAACCGTTTTGATAACGCAGGCTCTGCAGAAAATTATTCACTTCAGAAGATGAGATCAAAGTTGCTTTGGGCTACCAAGCTGCTTGTTTTCCAAGCTGTGTGAGCATCCATGGAGAAGACCCCTACTCCTGAAGATTCTCTCCCAGTTTATTGTCTTTCGCTTTCCTTGGGCTGACTTGTACAAGGTCATTGTAATGAACATTTATGACAACAGAGCATCACAATAATAACTTTGGTAATATTTGAAATACCAAGTGGCCCTAATGAAAAGCACCTGAGTAAGTCAGGAAAAAAATAAGTATTATCTTCAAAGCAGACCTTAAATATCATGCAGCAAATAAGACAGAGAGATGTGTACTGAATGAGAAGAAGCTATAACATTCCTGGAGAAAGAACCATTTACTCCAAACAAGGAGGGGAAAGGCTTTTACATTCATGTGGTTAAGCACTACCATTTAAGCACACTCTCAATGGAGATGAATTAAGAGCGCACTGCAGTTTGACTCCTGGTATTTCTTGAGTGCTTTATTTTACAGTCTTAATAACATTCTTCTAAAATTTCTCCTGTTTAATAAATAATTTGATATAAATATCATGCCTTTTAAAACAAACAAACAAAAACCCCTCAGCAACTAATGATAAACAAGAAAATTCTTTGCTTTTAGGAGAAAAAATAACAACAATAACAATAACCCACTGCTTGCTGAGCATCTGGTTTTGAAATAAAAACAGTAGAGTTCTGAAGTCATTCCCTGCACCAGTTCAGTGGGTTTCTTATTTTAACACCGAGGAACACATTGCTCCAACTCTTCCCTGATACTTTCTCAAACAGTCTGGCCACCGTGCCTATCTGGACCTGACAAGGCACTTAGTCCTGCACCCCATATGGGGAAATACACCCACTTGGGCAGGGGGAGCAAACAGCTGCTTCTTCATGTATCCAGAGCATCTGAGCCAGCCTCGAGACATGCTGATAAGAACGTGGCTGGCTCAGAGCACAGCTGTGTAGCATATGCATTTCACTAGGGCTTGATGATTCATGCTTTCTATCTTGTCGTGTCATCTGGTTGTTGTACAGGGCAGAGTTAGAAGATTCCACAATGCATGCTCTGGAGGCAATGGAACAGCCATTCATTTTTCTCTAGAGCCCTGGTTCAGGAATAAACCTTCCAACTGCACCCTGAGCTCATCCACGCTCACAGCTCATTGCTGAGCTGGTTTCGTTTCTCCTATTTTCTGCAAACATCCTATCCACTTCAGTGTGCGTGACTTACTCCAAGAAGGTGTTAGCAATGAGTGAAAGCTGTTGAAAAGTGATTCCCACATGCACCAGTCTCTCAGCCATGTGTATCCAACTAGACAAACCAGCCTATGCCCATCCTTGATTTCCCCATAAACTTCATTGCTGAGAATAGGCTGATTCTCAGTTGCTTCTCTTGCATCAGGCCATGTTGGCCCCAAACTGGGAGCCCACCTTCCCCATGCACATGTCCTGCCCTGAGACAGGAGACTAGCCCCAGGGCTCCAGGGCTGGAGCCACCTAAAGATCTTCTCCTTCCACACTGGGGGCATGTTCCTTCCCACTGCTTGCCTCTGAGGAGAGAACAGCTTTTTGCCTGCAAGCAAAACCCAAATCTCCATCACCTACTCAGAGGATCCCTATCTGGACCATAAGAGCAACTCACAGGCTTTCTGGCTCCTCAACAGAACTGAATTGCTAACCCCCATAACTGGCAAAATGCCTTCTTCCAGTTATGGGTGGCCAAGAAATGGAACTCTTTCTAACGGGGGCCAGGATTCCATCAGATACAAGTTTGGCAATGGTGATCCAAGTAATGGAAATGCCCAGATCTTGCCCTTCTGAACAAATGTATCCAACACCACCAGTCTGTAAGGATTTATAAACTGTGCTGTTCAGCCACACTGCCCTACTACAAAACAACGTGAGGGTAAACACAGCACTTTGGAGTCAGCCTAGGAGGGCAGAGCTCATTTCTTGCCTCATGCAAGACCACCCAACTTCCAAACACTGGCCAATGGTGGTTTGTACATTAAGGAATTGCCAGATTTGATAGAATTGCTTTCACTAGGTTGTATACATTTCATCTCTGTGAAAAGACCATCTAATTTGGCAATAGTTTAATAAAGAGTATTGCTTAAAAATACAAAATGAAAGAATATTTGTATTCTTCTTCAGTTCTTTGGATAATTTTCCTTTTAACAGCTTATGGAAAACCATATTTTAGAAGAAATTCCCTTTGGTTATAAAAAATTCAGATCTTTATGGCAACAAAGACTAAGCATGAACAATGGCCTCTACATTTATCATGTGTGTAGGTATGTGCACCTCGTCAGTTACCGAGTTGACAGATCATAAGTCGGACATAACAACTCTAGGGTCCAGACCTACAAGCCAGCAGACATGTAGTCCTTGCACAGATTTCAAAAGCTTTTCTAGTCTATCCCCCATATTGCAAACTGTATAAGGACTACACAATCATCTCCAGCAGACCTAGTCTAACCTGCTCTTAAAAGCCTCCAATGAAGATGGCTATTTTCCACTTACAATTACGTTATGAGACTGAATACTCTAATCTTTGCAAAACTTTTGTCAGCAGAACTTTAATACTTTCTTGAAGATCATTAATGACTTCATTAGATGACAGGGTCACTCATCTCCCCTTCATCATCATGACACTCATCTCTGTGGCTCCACACAACAATCTCCAGTCTAGTTAGTTACAATTCTCTTTTGTTTACTGCATTTTGAGATATGACAGCTAGCCATTTCTTATGTCACTTGTTAAAGCTAGATATGCTATAGCACTGCTTTGTCATCAGAATGCTATGTGGTGTTAATGCTTCGCAGGAGGCAGCAATATCAGCTGCCTGCCTGGACCAAGTCTTGGCTCTTGAATTCTGACCTTAGGAGTGTTTAATTGGATTTTCTGAAACTGTGTTGACTAGCTGTAACTACAGTCCTTTTGTTGTCTCAAACTTAAGTACCTGAATAGTCAATTGGCACAATGACCATCAAATTAACCAGTTTAAAAACTGTTACCACACTTTTCTAAATCGTGGCACAACTTTATTATGTTTCCAAAATATAGTAGAAATTATAGGCAGTGATGCTCTGATCCCTACAGACAGCTGTTCAAAAGCCTCTATCTACTGCAGATAAACCAGGACCATAGCAGTGGAACGGAGGAAGCCAGATCTTTGTCCTGCCTCCTCGTCCCACATCTATTTTCCAGGCTCCTCTCTCTGGTGTACAAGTGCTTGAACACGGCTAGCTATTTGGAAACCCAGAGCTGTTCAGAGCTCAGACACACATGCAGATTTTGCAGCAGCTATCTGCTGCCAAACTGAGTGGATGGCAGCTGAATTTTCCTTAATGAAATGAAGCATTTATTATTGGTTTGGTTTTTTGTTTTTTTTTTTACATCTGCATGGCTGTTGATTTTCACAGAATGTGCAGAAGCAAGTTTCTTGCTAAGAACTGATCAGTGGGTTGACACTTATTGGGAAGGGATCTAGCAGACTGAGATCCTCTTTGCCTCATTTCTGTAGGAAACAGAGCTGAAAACTCTTCTTCTTAAATGTGCTTTTTGCTTCGCCTTGGTTACAGACAAACTGAAAAGCACATCATTGTTCTCAGGAGATGCAAAGACAGTCTGCCAATGCTTTTAAAAGAAGCTAAAGACTTACTGAATCCTTTTTTGTATCATTAACAATTTAACCATCATCGCTGATCCTGGACAAAGATATTTTCTTGGTACTCTTCTGTCCAACTTTAAAACTACTTTGTGACCTGGCTGTCTTTAAGCATCTCCTGATGTTTAACTCCTGAGGAGGGTTTGGGTCCAACTAATTTTAAGAAGAGGGAAACAGCTGGCTTACTGAGATATCAAAGTTTAAGCCTGCTCCTCTCCTCCGCATTGCCTGGTACTCACCACTGTTGGTCCTTCCATATAAGTGCCAACTTTCCCATGCAATGTGCAGGCAGCCCAGTACCCAGCTGGCATCACGGAGAGCTGGGGAGATGCCATAAAGGCCATCACCACAGAGCCACTGTCCTTTTTGCATTTACTCTGAGGTGCCTTAGAAAACTTGACCCCGGATACAAACAGTGTCAGGCAGTTTGTTGCAACAAAATTCCTTAATGAGTCATGATGGGGCTTTGGAAGAGCGAGGAATACAAAAGGCACTTGCTGACGGAAAAAAACAAAACAAAACAAAACAAAAAACAAAAAAACCCAGTGAAATTCTGGAGATAAATGAAGATTTCCTTTATTGTGCAATAAAATTGCTCTTTTAAAATTCAACCAGTCCTTTCAAAATATTTCAAACATCCCTCCCACCCTGCTGAGCTGCCACAATTACAACAGAAAACAACTGGGAAGGAAATTAACAGGACATTGCTGATACTGCTGCTTTCAACATGCTATTCTGCCTTAGTTTCCTTAATAGCAGCAGCACCTAAAAATGGTGAATTAAATAAACTCAACCACAGTTTTTCTGTAGCAAATTAAAGAGTTAGCTGACGTTCTCCTTACATGAGATGCATGCTGCCATGAGATCCTCAGATCCCTTTGTAGCATTGAGGCAGTGCAGAAAGACTTTTCCTGAAGCAGGTCTTACGTACAGCAGATTATTTAACATTTGCTTTTTTGTTGTTGTTGTTGGGTTGTTTTTTGTTGTGGGTTTGGTTTTTTGGTTGTTGTTTTTTGCTGTTGTTGTTTGTTTGTTTGTCTTTTTGTAGGGACCAAACCCGTGATATACAAAGCTGTGTAGATATGTATTTCTCCTACGTGATGGATCGTTGTGCTTGAAAGAGCTCCAAACCGAAGCACAACGCAGCTCTGAAAAAAGATCTTAAAATTATTCATTTTATTTTATTTTATTTTATTTTATTTTTGTTTTGTTTTGTTTAGAAAACTTATTTTATAGTCTGGAAACCTAGTACTCAGAAAGTGAAGGGCATGTTATAAAAAGGGTTAGCATGATGGCAGAAACTTGCAATTTACGAAGTATGCGTTGCGTGTTACTTGTGAATTACTTGCCTATTTGAATAGTAAGTTAGAGGCAGGACTTTTCCCACACTTAGTTCTTGATTATATTAAAACCTCTTTAGAAGTCATGTGCTATGGGTACATAAGTGCCTTTCTTTCTAAGTAACTCTGCAAAACTTGTTTCCATGATGGATGATGTATCCTGTGATTGCACAGAAAGTGCACATTGATATTTTTGGGATGTAAAGCACGTGTTTTTGAAGTGATCCAGAGATCAACATACGTAGAAACACAGGAGCATTATTTTAAATTCCTGGTAGTGAAAACAAAGATTCAAATGAATATTTTGGTTTCTAGATATGAATTACAGAAAGATAAAATCATAATCTCAATATTAAGGGTCTAGACTGTGTTCTACTAAATTGCTAGTAAGTATTATTAAACCTTAGAATCAGGGTGTTGTTTTTTTAGTAAAGCAGAAAGCTAATCTTCATCATTAGCACCTTCACAGTGAGAAAGGCAAGCAGAATACTAAGGGACTTCGATGTGCATTTGTAGGAGGATTAATTCACATATAATACAGCTCTGTTGATATAAAGAATTAATTATGCTCATTGCATCCCACTAGGAGTTCTGTAAGGTGGGGACCAGAGCTCTACTGGGAAAAGGTGTGATAGACCTGGCTAGCAAAATACGCTTCTGGAACCCCTTCTCCAAGCCCACTTCACAATTATCACCACTGTTTTCCATGGGAACCAACTGGTCTGTATGTAGGTCAACAGATGGTCCTCCTCTTTCTCTGCTTGCTTAGGCCTGGACCCAGCAGTCCACAGTCCCTAATCCCTCTTTCAGGCAGTCACTCATTGACTTCTTTTCATCTTCTCAAAAAGAAAAAATAAAGGGAATGTGAAGCAAAAAGAGTAATCAGAAGGAATGTGCAGAGATTTTGATGGTCTTAGCACTGAATTAAAGAGAAGATACTCTCCTGCAGCAGCGTCCTAGCAAGCAGTTACAATAAATGTGTTTGTTTGTTGTAAAAATGGGAAGAATTTTGCAAACATTAGGATTATTAGACATCTGTTTTGCAGAGTGGAAATTAGAGCTTAGAGGCCATTCTTTTGCAGAGAGACATCAGAGAACTCAAAACACTTTACAAGAGGAGGCCACTTCCATTCTTTCCATTTCCAGATGTGGACACCGCGGCAGAAGTGATGGCTATCTAGCAGCCCAGAAGCACAGCTGAAGGCAAAGCTCAGAACAGGCTGTCCCACTGAGACACATCACTGTCCCACATGGCTGTCCCACTGAGACACATCACTCCAGGCCAAGGGAGGAAAATGCTGTGGGAGATGTGGAGTATGACTGGAGGAAATGGCTTAGTGCATTCAGAAATACAAGACTGAAGCTTTATTTAAGATAAATGGCATTCTGAAGCCATTGAAAAATGCAAAAATACAAATGAAGCCAGCTAATTGTGACCTAGTGTAGGGAACCTGCTTTGGCAGGGGGGTTGGAGTCAATGATCTCTGGAAGTCCCTTCCAACCCCTATGATTCTGTTATTCTGTAATTGAGCAGTGTTTGACCTAATAAGGAATTAATTTGTTAAAAGAAATTGATAACATCTAATCAAAGCTACTTGCAGTGAAACAGAACTGACTGATTTCTCCTTGCACTGGCCTGACCCATAGGTCCTACTCATTCAACCCAGAGTCATAAGGGAGGGCAGGAAAAAAAAAAAAGACATCTTTTTTTTCTATTTATCTGTGAACTGAGAAAATGCAGTTGAGAAGTAACTGCAACTGCCTCTGAAAAGCCCAAGGGAGCCCGGGATGCCTTTATGATCCACCTTCCATGAGCTCGAGTAAAACTGAAGGCATGCAGCAACTGCCTGGTTTGAGGGAAACCTCTCTGCTGCCCTCATAGAGCAGGAGTGAAAAGAGGTTTTCGTCCTGGTCTTGGGTCCTGTGTTGCCCTATGACATCTAGCAGGAAGGCCACTGACATGCATGAGCAAGGAATACCAGAGGTCTTTCATAACCTGACTAGCCTGGAGACATCTGACTTGGGATGTTGAACCCCATCTCATTTACCTGCCACCCCATCCGTGCTTCAGTCTCATCCCTGTAAGTCTGAGGGCATAAGCTGGTTGTCAGGACAGGTCAAAGCAAAACATCACATGAGTGTTTTATGACATGGTACAAGCACAGGACTTGCTTGTTCCCCTGGAGAAATTCCTGCACACATGTAATGGTAGTAATAACAGTAAAAACTCCATAGATTGTCAGGTCCAAACCAAGTAAGTTCTAATCCTTCTACTCTTCAATTATTCTCTTACTGGTAGGCATAAACCACCCTCCAGTAGGAGAAAAGATAGGAGATTTCAATAATAATGAGTCCTGCCAAGGCTGATGTATATTTTCTCATTTGCATATCAGCTTGTTTCTGTGTAAACCCACAGGCTTTCTTTCCATTACAGGCTTCCTTTCATTATCAGGCTCTTTCACAATCTAGCCAGGAGCTGAATTCCTACAAACACTACTAAGGAACACACCTATGTGTCATGATACCAATTGGGTCTCATGTCAGAGCCGTGATCCTTCCAAGCACAAGGACTGGCTGGGAAAGCTTTGGAGCCCTTCAGTCAGCGATGCTTCTAGCCAGTGCTGGGCTTCGTGGCCAAAGACTCAAACACTGTCTTCTCCAATCACTCTCCCTCCACCACCCTAATGTCTTCAGCAGACACAAAGTGGTTCCAGAGGCCCTATATTTTCTCTTGGATACATATAAGTAGTCCCTAATGATTTCCATGGCATATTGCTATTTTTACATCCTCTTCATTTTTCAAGCGTAGAGAGAATTCATCCAAGTAGCCAGCAAGTGTGATGAAAGGATCAATTTCAGACAGATTTTTGCAGCATGAGATGTATCTGTATGAAGATCTGGCATTATATCTTGCCATCCCCCTGAAGAATCATTTACAAACACTCCTGGGCAACACTTTTTCCTAAAACATTTTGTAACTTTTTATCGTACAGTTAAAGGCTTCCTGGAACAACTCTCACTGTATCCTTTCTCTAGCTGTGAATGGACCCATGAGCCTATATAATAGAGGAATTTCTCTCTACCTCTCAGTTTTGGCTTCTCTGAATGCATCCCAACCCATCCTTGTTTTGCTGCTCCTGACAGATGAAGTCCTCCTGGATTTTGTCTGGCCCTTTCATGCTTTCTTGTCTGCTCTTCACTCTTCGTGCACAAGCGCTTCTTGCACAGACCCCGGGGCTACAGTTGCATCCTCCTGTGTCACCCCTACCAAATGCCCTCAGGATACAGCTATTATTTGTTCACCGAGCCTTGGACAAGGGGCTATTCTTTGAGGACAAATCCTGTACTGAACATGACAAGACAGATGAGGATAACAACTCCTGCCTGGGCTGGTGTCTGGAAAATAAAGGGAGTGCTTCTGCTAAGAGACTTCTCTGTATATCTATCTGCTGAAAACTTTAAACATCTGAGAGGTTTTTGTAAGATGTGCTGGAATTTAAAATGGTCAAATATTAAAATGGCAAGGCGGTTACTGTTCCAAACGTAATGTCTCTGATTATGTTCTGCTGACCCACAACACCAGGGCAGATGATGCTGGTATGGCAATAGAGGTTGGACCTTCCCACCAATATTCCACTGCATTTTGTTGCTCTATGACAGATGGGAGCAGAGGGGCAGTTTGACAGAATGGCATCTGACATGGATGTGCATATGAAGAAAATATCTGTCACTGAATTCCTCCAGGCAGAAAAAATTACACCCACTGACATTCATCGACACTTACTTAACATTTATGGAGAACAAACAGTGGATGTCAGCACAGTGAGGTGGTGGGTAGTGCGTTTCAGTAGTATTGACAGCAGGTTACCTCTACTGGTGCAGATTTTTACAAGCACGGCATGAAGATTCTTGTTCACTGGTGGCGAAAGTGCATAGCTAATGGTGGTGACTATGCTGAAAAATAGTGTTTTGTACCTGAGAATTTGCTTTATCAAGTGGTGTTATTGTTCTCTTTGTATCTGTTGTAATTTCCACAGAAATAAATTGGAGGAATTACTTTTGGAGCAACATATGCATTTTGGATTATCTGTCTTTCAGTCATTGTGTTTGGATAATTTCACATTTTCATCCATCAGATGATGAACTTCTCAAAATGAGACAAAAATATACAAGAATAACTTCTATGGTTGAAAGACAGAATATATTTTAATGAGACCTAACAATGAGTAGAGGATTTATCTAGAAGAAGAAAATGACATTGTTGCCAAACGTCTAGTCCTATGAACTGATCCAGTTAAACTAACATAAAAGATTCTTTTTACACTCCTTTACCAATGTAAAAATAGCTTCTTATAGTTTTATATACGTTTGTTCCAAATATCTCCAAAAAACTGAGCCTATGGCAGGATCCACAGCATTTTACTGCCAGTAAGAGAGCGGAGAGTGGATAACTGTGCAACCTCCTTGTACTTCCTGAGCTCTGGATCCGGGCTATGCCTCAGAATGAAGTGAAATGGCATGTTACACACTGGAGAAATGAACAACACTTGGAGCGATACAGAGATTGTATTTGGCAGGAAGATGAAAGCAGCTTAACTAGTTAAGCATCCTGTACTATTCATAAAAAGTAACTCTTACAATTACCGGTTCTGCTACTGCTGCTTCAGGACATAAAAGGCTAAAATGCTCTTCTGAGAGGATACATTTTTCATACCTGGGGTTTGACAGATTCTCTGAGATGTTTTCAATGTGGAAAAGCAAAATTTTCTTCCAATATAGACATCTACTCTGTTTATGTTTCTGTCAGTCCTAGGATTCAGCAAAGCCGAATACAGTTTCCCTGGAATACAGCCCAGGGAAGAATTGGTGAATAGTTTATATTTTATAACAGTGCCTTTAGTCTCTGTTATTAGCTATGTGCTTGGAGTAGGGCATTTCCTGAGTTTTCATTTACTGCCGTAGCGCTACAACACTAAATCAAGCTTTAGGGTTTTGTTTGCTTGCTACTTTGGGAATTTTCCTCATTTAAAGGTATATTGCTCTGTTACATGAAGAGGGGGAAGAAAACAAACAGAACAAAAGACTTTTGTTTTGAAGGAGGAAACAAGGTATTAGCAGTTGCATTACATGTGTAATAGAATAAATATATATAACACGTAGCACTTTACATGCTTAATTTAATTTGTGTGAAGGTTTTTTATTCACTAAATAAATAATATTCCCTTTTGGTTTCTATCCTATTAACACTAATGAAAAATCTTGAAATTCAGCATTACTGTAGATGTACATGCAGCAAGAAAATTATTCCATGCCTTGCACAGGACCTTATAAAAGGAAATACTGTGTCTATCAAGGTGAGTCTTTCCCTCACTATTTGAATTCAAATCCAGTGCTTTCGGATGGTTTGTATTTAAGCATGTTGGACTTCTTTAACTTTGGATGCATTTATTTTTTTCTTCCTTTTTCTGTATCTTGCATTCTTTCAGAGTGTCAGGGGCTGTAATTTGTTTCACTAAAGCCAAAAATGTGGTTTTGCTTTGTATACTTAACGCTAGTTTCTATGTAAGATACACACTGGACAAATCTCAAGTAAAGGTCCCTTCCAGAAGAAGGTCAGACACTTGGTGCCTTTTCCATATGTTCTGAACTGTGCTGCTGGCTGACTGTGTGCTGAAAAGGAGCTTTGAGAAAGAAGTAGAGTCTTATTCACACATTTGGAAATGCTGATGGTCAGTTAGATTTTAAAGCACTATGGTCATTCTCCGCAGCAAAGATCCAATATACCTTCAAGGCAAAAGCAGTGATTGCCAAATGCTCATGACATTCCAGTGGTCATTTAAAATGAAGAAAGAATGGATTTTAACAAATCTAACAAATGACCTTACACCCTTCATTGTCCTGTGTGTTCCTGCCAGTGTCTAAATTTTTACACTGCTTTTGCAGTAAGACAAAGCACTCGTATAGTTGTATTGGCAGTGATTTAAGATTGTCAGTATGATTTACATCATGAAGTTCATCCTGAAAAATATAAGGAAAAAAGGAAGATAGAAAAACATTCTCAGGCAAGAAGAAAGCTCTGATTTTCCTTAAGAACCTAAAGACAAACGTGGCTGAAGCAGAACAAACAAATTTTTCTGTATGTGCCTAACTACATGAAATAATTCTGTGCTTTTAAAGAGAAGAATATATACAGAGTTCAAACCTTTTATGTTCACGAAGTGATATGTACTATACTTTCACAGATTTTTTTTTTTCATTTCAAGAAAGCATTGTATGTTTATCTAGTCTCCTGGAATACAGAGAAAGGACATATGGTGAGCATTTTTGGACCATCAATCAGACTCTAGTTCATCAGTCAAATCCCTGCAATGTAAATACTGTCTAAAAGAACAAGGTTCTTTCATTTTTTAATATAAATTGTAGCATTATTTATTTAAATAGTTGCAGTTCCTATATTGGAAATATTTTCATTTTTTTCAGTTGTGGGTTTTATTACCTGACAACTTCAAGAGATACAGTTTTTCTGAAAAGGGTGGAATAACACCTCTAAAAATCACCCTCTCTACATCTGAAAACATAAGGTCAGAGATGGTCAAAATAATTCATCACTTTAATTAAGTATTGTCACAAGGCTACAAGGTCCTCTGTACTTTTAAAAATACCATATATTTGTGCTAGCATCAGTGTTTCTCTATTTTACTGGGCATGCTTGTTGGGCTCTTTTAGTTTCCCTTTGACACTGAACTGATATTCCTGAAAAGACTCTATCTTGGTCTGCATCTTATTGCAGCTAATCTGTTCACCTGGATTCCCAGAACCAAAAGACCAACAGCCTGCACAGAGCCATCCTGCTACAGATCAATGACTGTATTCTGCAGCCAGGTAACTGTGACATGACTGGGGAATTTGGGAATGAACTGAGCATGATGGATGCTCAGGTTTTCTCAGTTTGGGTTTCCTTCTCTTCACTACAGGCCATATTGTGAGGGTCAGGATCTCCTGTCCTTCTCTCCATTTACACTTTAATAGGTAACTATATAAGATAATTATATAAGATAGTTATCTATAAAGAAAAGTTCAAAGAATATTTAAAAAATTCTAGTGATAACCTTTACATTAT
This sequence comes from Pavo muticus, assembly GCA_016647715.1. NCBI lineage: Eukaryota > Metazoa > Chordata > Aves > Galliformes > Phasianidae > Pavo > Pavo muticus. Next base: position 2,217,975 of record JACDJE010000045.1, on the reverse strand, counting down.
GGAATAAACTATTCTAACACTGTGTAAACCATATTTTAGAATGTAGTAAATATTTTGGAGCGTAGATAAACAAGATGGCTATTTTTTTTTCCTGTTTTTGGCATGCTAGGCCAATTGTTTGCAAAACATTCTTCAAAACCTCTTGAGAAAATGCTCAAAGAGACATCCTGGAGCTGCAGGGAAGTGTCAGGCTCCATGGGGCAGGCAGGGTGGAAGATGACACCGGTGAGATCCTCCAGGGCAGTCAATTCAGGGCTTGAGCCCAGACCACAAATTGCACATGAAACCCCTGAGAAGCGCGGGGAAACACAGCCTAGTAAAGCCATACAAGAGCAAATCCTCCTGATACAATTTAAATGCAGGAGTTTAGAGGCATCCTGTTAGGCAATTTGCTTCTCCTTGGAATACTGAATGAAACAAGGGATAGGGCTGTGGCAAGAATTCACCCTGGCCCGCGCACTCAGCTTTTGCTGCGACATTTGCGGCTGGCACATCTGTTCTGGTGGTGTCTACAGGAGCAGTCTCAGGGTTGGTATGGACACAGCACCACGCAGCCATTCCCTGGGGCTTGTGTTTCAGGTGATCTCTTCCTTTACAAGCTATGGATTGATTTTAAAGGGCTTTTGTGTAATAGGCTTATCCCTGGCCATGTTTAATCCATTAATCTTTTCGACATGCATTAGTTTGCTAAGAGGCAAGGCCAATTCAGGATGACAGTGAAAAAGAGACCACATTCAGGCAGTAATTGCTTCCATGTCAAAGACCAAGGCCCAATCTGCATATGGCTAAGAGCTTCCTTTTAAAGTTCAGCATAACTGGGAGCACGGTTAATATCTTAAGCATTATTTTATCTCACACATAGTCTGCAGATCTGAGCTAAATTAAAAAGCAATTAATTTTCGTCTCTGACTTCCCTCTGGGATTTCCTGAGTGCCCAGTGCCTGCCGTCTGAATCAGCCTCCTCACAAGACACCCTGGTGCAAAAGCCACTGCTGTTGCCACACAAAGTAAAGAGCCAGCAGGTAAATTCTTGAGATATGGATGGGATTTCCCAATATAACTTCAGGAAATTTCCCATTATCAAGGACCTAGCTATTTAACCAAGAACAGATGACTGATATTAATCACATTGAAGTAAACGTGCAGTGTTCTTGATTACAGTGTTGCGTCTGTGCTGAGTCAGGGCTTGCTAACATGTTTTGCTGAGATGTTCCTTCAGCTGTACTTTACACTTCACCCATTGCCAGTAATCCCTGTTTCCTTGAGCAATATTGACATCTTGGTGCCTTGCACTAGCAACACTGATTTTAAATTAAATCCTGTGACACAAATTGACAAGAACGAAAGCATGAGAAGACAAAGAGCAGGACCCAGTAATGAGTTAGGTACCTAATAGGTGGTTGTTGAGTGTGATCTTTAGTGGCTTCTTCAAGGAGCTGTTGCCTTGTCTGTTTGAACTGCACACTAGCACAGCACATCTGCCTCTCTGGGCTGAGAAACAAACTTCTTATGGCTGAACAATGCAAAAAGCACACAGCCCTATAGGAAGGATCACACAACAACCAGCACCACACTGAGGAGTCAAAAGCTGTCTGAGACCTCCAGATCCAGCTCTAAGGCAACGACGTCCAAGTGAGCCAATGGGGAGGAACATTATCACCTCCTAACTGAGCAGCATTACTGTATCCTGACAGCAGTACAGACCCTCATCGTGAACAGTCACTTCTGCAATCTGATGTGTATAAAAAAGGCATTAATTTGGCTAATAGTGTTGTGTTTCCACTTCTATAGCAGAAGAAACAGCTCCTAAGTATGGCACAAACTCCAGTGTCAACACTTCTGCTTTCTGTGAATGAAGAACAAAGTCAAACACCTCACATTCTGTTCTTGTCAAACAAATCTGCATGCACAGTAACACGGTATGTTGCCGTGTTCCCAGTGCAAAAGGGTTCCCATTTGCTTTGTTATCAGAAGTTATTGCTTGGCTTTAATGCTGCTCCTGATTAAGTCAATGGAAGTTTTGTTTTTAGCTATGCTGGAGCAACATGGACTCAACAATCCTTATGGGCCCCTTCCAACTCAAGATATTCCATGATTCCATGAATATTCTACCCACTCTACACTCTCACTCTTCAGGAGGAGGCTGTTATGACTCTTAAAGGATATTGTGCCTCAAGTATTGCAGCTGCCCTTCTCCTCGGTTTGTCAGCGTTATATATCCATTCAGGTTTAGTTCAGCTATGTTTCAGACACTTCATCCAAACACATAGGAGAATTTGATCATTGAAAAGCCTACATAATTTAAAATTTGCAATAATTTCTTGCAAAAATGAATCTGTCCAGTTGGATGAAGAAACTTTTAAAGGACAAGTTAAGCTGGCAGTGGATCTTAAAAGCTACTAATGACATGCTGCATAGATGGAACAATGATAACATGATGAGCCATTCCCCGGACGAGTTATGAAAACACTCACCCTGAAGGAAAGACCTATTAGCCAGCCAGCCAGCTATGAAAATAGATCGGCTGTAGCTGTTTTTTAAAACAGCTCCATAAGGACCGTGAGCACATCTGCTGTGTGTTAAACTGGAAAAATTTGGCACCTGAAGAACTGTTACATACAATGTAACGACTGTCAGGCCACGTAATATATCCCACAGCAAGAACTCTCTGCGATACAAAGCAGGATAAATCAGACTCAAGAAGCAATATTAGACTCTGGACACAGCACACAGAGCATAAATTCTACACGCTGCCTGAAGGAGAGTGCAGGCTAAGTAATTTGCTCGAGCAGTTATTTCTGCTGCAAAAGTTAGGCCTTGGAAACAAGCCGTGGTCCGCCCTGCTAACCTCTGCCAATGGGTGAAATGGTCTCCAGCCCCCTGCTCCAGCAGGTAAAGGCCCTGGACCTCTGCACGGCAGGGTGGGTGGGGAGCTGGCCCCATCACAAGAGGGACCAGCGCACCGGTAGGTCCTCTGCTGTGTCAGACAGGGAGCTGGCAGGGCCCCTCAAGGAGGGGATCCGGGAAGCAGATATGATTCAGCTGCTAATGATTTCTTGAGTTTTGCCTAAAACAGAGCTTGTGGCAAAGCCGCATTTTAACACTTTGGCTGCCAACCACTTACAGCGTGCCAGTTCATCACCTGATTCTTCCCAGGAGGAGCCTTGTCCTGGGAGGACAGACTGTCTCCTACCACAGATTTGCAGGCAGGAAGGGGTCTGGCAGAAGTGATGTGTGTGGCCAGGGGTGAGCCTCTGGCAGCACCAGCCAGACAGGAGCGGTGGAAGAGGACCAGGCTGCAAGAATGGGTGTTTCCCAAGATGAGTGCCAGAAACTCCAGGTTTCCCTTCCTGATTTCTATGTTGCAACTCATCACCAACAACAAATCCTGCAGCTCTTGAATTCCCTGATGGACACAGGAGAGAGAGAGGAGAAAGGGACAGGGGCTTTTGAGGATAAGCCATCTTTATTCCAAGTTTACTGGAACATGCTTTAGAACTATAGAACTAGCATGTTGCATAGGGGACAGAGCCTTGACCACAAAATGGCTAATAGCCCTTTAGCAGATTTTACAGAGGGAGTGGTATGGGAAAGTTTTAGAATGAGAAAATGATGCAGCTTTTCCTGGGAGCTGGAAAATACCAAAATATATGTATACTGCATATTGAGTATAGTGATTGTTGGTTGTGACTCATCAACCACATAAGCCTCTATTACCTAGAATCTTCCATGGAAGGGGGTAGAAAGAAACAGGGAAAGTAATCAACAAAGCCAAGTTTTCTGTATTCTTTTTTCTCATGTCTTTTTGTTTTGGGTTCCATGTACATAACCATACTAATCAACTGGAAATACCTGCAATAGAAATACTACAGCTTTTAGTAGCTGTAGTTTTTTAGAGCTGGCAAAGAACGTTCCACCTTCCTACAAAATTTTATGTGATTTTATGTTTGTGCAGTTTTCACAGGAAAAGTTATGGGGTGTTTTTTGGCACTAGTATATATGTGCATGAGTGTGTGCACATATTCTTTAGCGGTTTTGTAGCAGAGGTTTGAGCATTGCTCAGTTTGCCCAATTAGCCAGAGGCGGGCATCTAAGGACTTACACTCAGACTTCATCTTCACCATACAAGATTTTGGCTAAGGGGCATCCAACCAGGAAAGAAAATTCTACTTCATTTGCCAAGAGCAAAAAAGTCAAATGTCAAGAATGAAATATTTGCATAATGGTCCAGGGCTGACAATTATTCCCCTAAGAAACTTGGGAGAAATATCAAATAATTAATATGCAAAGTGCTTGCAATTTACACTTTCAGGAAACAAAACCAACCAGATTGCTAATTACAATAATTTACCTAACTGTAGTCAAGATGTTCACATGTGGGCCAGCAGCCACCTACTGCAATTTCTAAAGGTCTTCTAGAGGATTATAGGTAGGACAGGAAAGCACAGCTTTGCTTAGCTCTGTTTTCATTGTGTACAAGCTTTAATTTATTTCTGTATTTTTTTTCTTGATTACTTTTTTTGTGTGATATGTTACTACCACATCCTGGACGTTTTTACTTTCCATAAGTAACACCTGCTTTTAAGAAACCTCTGGGTCCCATCGCACATACATCCTACACTCCTGAAGTTGAGGGCTCTTTTAGTTCTAATGGAAATCATCTGCTCTGGGTGGTCCTCACTGCATATACGAATTTCCATCCAGCACTCTATAAGAAGCCAAGGAGAGAGCAGGCCTCACTAAAACATGCTTTCAGAAGCCAACTCTGCCAAGCAAGTCTGCTACAGGGTTTTGAACAAACCAGAACTCTGCTGACATCAATAGTTTGACTCCCGGACATATTCCTATGTGTATTCCTGCAAGTCATAAATTGCTATCAGTGGATCTTACCCGAGTCAGGAGGAGCACAGCCTGCCAGGCTGTTATGCACAGAAGAGCTATCTCATGGGGCTGTGCTGCTCAGGCACCAGGAAGTAATGAGGAGTCCACGCAATGCCAAGTGGGTTGGAGCACACTTGATAACACCAGAGCTCTTCACAGCGGGAAATTCTGGGGAAGTTGAGGCTCTCCAAAATAGTTTTCCTCCCCCCCTAGTGGTATTGTCAGCCTTATCTGGCTCAGAATCAGTAGCTGGTTTTCATCCAGTTATTGATTCAATTGGGTCCTGGAGAATTCCTCGGGAATCCTAGTCATTTTTAAGTCCCTCGTGAAGACAGTGCAGAGCTGATGTACCACAATCCTAATACTGTGTAATGTCCTGATTTCGGTACCTATGCTGAAAGACCCCTACACCCCGGCTGCTGGATGGGAGGGAGAAGGATGTCAAACGTGCCAGCACACCAAGTGTCAGCAAGACAGTTCCCGTCAAAGGGCTGGGAAAGGGCTGACGCTGCCTGGGTGTTATCTCGCTGATCAGCCGGCTGTGAGAGCTGCAGGCTGCGTGGGATTTTACTAGCATGCGGATCTGGGGAGGCTTTCAGAAAAGTCAGACTGTGCTCAGTCAACTCAGCAAGAAAATGCAGGAAGTTTTCAGGAGTGGGAAGCTTAATCTAAAATAGCAGAGTATTAAAAAATGGAAATGTGGCTACATGGTAGTGCTGAGTACTAAACAGTAATTACTAAAAATATCTGTCTAAGCTCAAATTCACCCAAGACATGAAAATCCTGCCTGTTTCATGCTCTGTGCAGAACTGAAGCACTCACTCCTCATGGTGTCCTGAGGATATGATGTAGGCATCTGCGTGTTCTCACCACATTGTCTGTCACCAGCACTCTTGTACTCTTTGTCACTATACTGCTCTCCCCCAGCCAAAACAAGGGCAGCCACTGTCTCTGTTGCCACCCCATCTCACCAGGAAGGCCAGTGAGGTAGAAGCAACCTTGTCATTTTCTTCTGTCGTTGTCACTGTGGAAAATATTGGTACGAGAGCTGTGGCCACACTGAACCATCCCTCACTTCTGATTTCTTCTGAGCAGATAAGAATGACCTAGGGCCTCTGAGTATGTTTTACATCAAAGACTGATGAAGAGTCCTGACAGCCTTGATGTCAGTGCTGTAAATAAACCATTAATCACACTGCCATTGCGGGGAACAGCCTTTTCCCAGAGGGCATGAACCTTCTTCAGGTCACTAATATAAACCACATCTCCTCTAATCCAGTGGGGTATGGTAATGGCAGGGCTTTCAAGGTGGGCTGACTCCTTGTCAGGGGGATACTCTATTACTCCTATTTGAATGCACAGGTCATTGTTATGGTTCCCATGGATTATAAATGGTCAATTAGCGAGGAAGCAACTACAGTGAACTAAATAAAGTGTATCACATTTGGAGTTATGGAAAGAAGTAGAAAGAGTGGCATTATCTGTGTCCTGTTAAAACTTATTTCTTTGGAGTTGAATACTGCAATAGAAATTGATGAAGAGATAAAAGAGAAGCCATAGGTTCAGCAACTTGACAAGCAATCAGAACAACATGCTTTGAGCAGACACTGCAGAGTCTAATGCTATCAATGCCAATAATTGTCAGTGAGGAATCTGATTTTAAAATCAACCCAGGTCACTGCCTTTCCCAGCAGTATTCTGAATACCATCACACACCATGGAAGGCTATTACTGACTATTCAGTGAGATCATTCATGTAAATAACATACTCTCTTTATATAAACAAATATTGTACATATACAAAATGTACATTATAGACATTATATAACGTACATACATTATACAGCCATAAACACACACACATATGTATATCTAAGGGATTAGGGTGCTTTGGAAATAAAGCTAAAAACAAGGTTGGTCCAATCAGCATTCTGTGGCTGAACAGTTTTGGCTATCACAGGTAAACTGCAAATAGAAATCTGGTCTCCTGACAGGGCAGTTCTTTTGATGGGAACCGCCTCGTTAAGCATAGACCTTTTCACAGACTCCCTCCAAACCACAGCCTGGCACAGAGATTGCTAACACAGCTTCCTGCTGTCAGAGGAAACCCCCGCTTTCCCTCTGGTTGGGGCTGTGGGGTTTATGTATTCCGGCCAGGCAGCAGAGCTTTGAAGATGGGTTCAGAAAGCAACCTTGGAGCAGAGAGCAGTGGTGGCTGGGGCTGAGGGACACTCCTCCTCTGGGACAGAGCTCTGCTGGATGCCCTCACCCAGGCTACTGCCTTCTTTAGCTTCACCAGCACTGCTGGATTTAAGACATATAGGTGAAGCATGGTGTCTCACAACCTGGCTTCTCCAAGTGCTTCAAAGTCAGCACCTGCTATCTCAAGCAGGCACTGACCTGGATCTGCACAAACCTACTACTTTCCTTGGGCTACTGTCCAAGGAAACCACCTCACATGCCAGACCAAGTGCCAGAAAAGCCTGAGCTCTCATTTGCTCCACAAATACACCTAATAAATTACTAATGCCTCAGGCAACTAAATCACAACTCTGTTGCGCTGCTCTTACTTAAATCACAGTCAGTGCCAGGAATAAGGCTCTGAACTTCCCCGCTAAAGCTTTGGGTGACCCTCGTTTGCCTTGTCAAAAAGCAAACAAGGTGCGTAGGGGTATGCGTGTTTGCATAAGCTTGACGGTAAAAGCCCGACTCCCTTGCCTGATGCCTTAACTAGTACCAGAAGATGATGATGTTGGCTTGGAAAGGAGTCTTATAAGAGAAAAATGAACAAAAGAAATGCTTTTCTACACTGAAGCACAGATCAGCTGTGGAGTCCAAAATGCCGCTATTTAAAATTTTTTTCTGCAAACAAAGGGTTGTGCATTCCCAAGCTGACCAGAGGATCACTGCAACCATACGTAGGTCAGGATTCAGCACTGTCTAACAAGGAGATTCATGAGATAGGCCTCCCACAGGCATCCCAGGGGGGAGCAACGCTAGGTAAGCCGCCTTCCACTTATGTCAACAGAAGCTCAGCTGCGTTTTCCTCAGCCTCCTGCCATAGGCTGTATACTCAGTTTTTCAGGACAAAGCTTGTTTCAATTTTAAATCATACATTTTTTTTAAATACAAGTCCTTTCTATACACTTCCAGCACAATCTTCTGAACCTGATCTCGGATTTTCAGAGCTGAACCCCACTTCAGAAATATATATTTTTAAGTCATATATATTACTGTCCTTCTTTCAAAGTAATAGTAAGATAAATGTTTAAAATACTGGATTCTGCCTCCTTATATTTTCCCAAGAAGCATTTGTTTTGAAGAGAATAGTCCATAAAATAGAGAAAATCAGTATTTAAAATGCATTGCTTCTGATCAAGAAGATTTAGAACTGAGTTTATACTAAATAAAAATATGTGATTGAGATTCCCAGTACATAGATCTAAAGCTACTCAGCCTGGGACAACCAAGGATTATCAGCTCTGTTGCCATCTGAATGCTACCAGAGAGCTGGACAAAAGATGATACTCATCTGGTCTTGAGTGGGCACACCTTAGTGCTTCTTCAGGGCCAGATTGCGGTTTTATGAGGATATTTCCAGAATTGCTAGTGAACAGTGCTGGTACAAATGAACCCAGAAATTGCATACGTGAACCAAACACAAATGCCCCCAACCACCGTCCAGTTTCACTCTTTGCTACCTCACCCTGAGCAAGTTTCCCATGCCATGTTTCTATCCACACTCAAAAACTCCCTGACTCTCTTGCCCATCCTTTCTCATTGCTGGGCTGGCATACTCCAGGACCCATGAGTACTGGGCCTGCTGCTCATCAAACACCAGCTGACCTTGACTGGTGCTTAAACCAATCTTCACAACACACTTAGATTACTCTCTGATCTATAGAGTAGGATCTCCCTCTCTGAAGTACCTAAAATTTCAGGGGCTCTTTCAGATGATGAAGCCCCTGGTGGTCACCAGGAAGGCTCCACAGTCCCCTTCCAGTCTAGTGAATAGCAAATGCTTGTAAACAAGCCAATATTGTTTAGCACTAGCTTCAACTCTCTCCATCTGGTGTGTATCCTACAGCGCACCAGAAAAGATATTTTTTCTAAACAAGAGGAAAACTAAGAACAGCCAGATAATTGCAATAGCCTTAAAGCATAACATGATGCTTTGTGCTAGATACTGACCCCTCAGTTCATATCACCTTACAAAGAGGATGTTGTATATGACATATAAGCAAACATACATTTCTCAAAACTGCCATTTGATGCCAACCTGCACTGTAGAAAAGGTGGCAAATGCTTCTCTTAAAACGTATAGGTAAAGTAAAGCCCATGTACTAGTACATAGGACAGAAGCCTGGGTCTGCAAAACTTCTGAGAAGCAAATGCAACACTTAATTATGTTTGGATTTTTTTCTGATGTTTGCAAGTGAGACACAGATATTTAAGGTTGGGAATTGGAAACTGTTACAGAATTATTGTAGCCTTTTTTGTTGCTGTTATTTGGTATTACAGTGTGTTATCAGTAGCAACAATTACTCCCTTAAAACATAATTCCTGTTAGCTGAAAGAAAGACGGTCTCCTAACAACACTCCCCCCTTTTTTTCTACAATCTACATTTTCTGTTCAGGAATGAACATATTTAAAATTAATCAGGTCACTTTTTGCATCTATTTCTGTAAGTGCTGTTGGCCATCACTTTGCTGTAGCACATCATTAGGGAAGTGGCCAGCAGGAGCAAGACTTCTGCAGACGGACAAGAAGAGCAACTTTTGTTAAATGCAAACTGTCAGCTTTTGTACTTGAGATAAATGCTTCAATTTGGGAAGGTCAGAGACAGGAGAGGTGTCAGCAGACAGATTGGAAGGTCTCTGGGACTTTTCAAGAGATTTATAAGTTTACTTTTGTTTAACTGTTTGTTTTTCAAGCATTTTGGTTTCTTTGAGGCTCTCAAACCACAGTTGACATACCTGCTAATTTTGCTGTGTGCTGACTATAAAGGTTTAATAAAAACACTGGAAATTTTCACTGTTCTCAGTGATTTTGCAGGAAACCTCAATAGTCTTATAGGCAATGTGACCTATGAATTGCTTTTGATCTGCAGTCATCATCAAAACACAGCACCAAATGCTGCAACACAGACCTGGGTTTTCAAGTCACCCAGCTGTGTGTAATGAAAATATCATTACATCTCCACATCAACAGAAGAGTGGGATCAGGGGAAGAGGATGGAGGCTGCAGTTCATTCTTAAAAAGAGATGTGGAGAGCAGCTCGTTGCATTGACCTCTTATGGAAAACACATGTAAGCAGAAGGCAGTAGTAGGACCTACCTGCTAGTATATCCTGCCCCGTGCAATATCCTATTCTTTGCAGTTAGAATTCATTTGGAAACACATTTTCAACTTTTCCATGTTCACTAGTCAGTCTAAAAAGGCAATTGTGAGTGATGTTACAATAGCTGCTTGCTTTTATTTGCCATCATTGCTTTTCTGTATGTCTTTTCCTGACATTTTTACATAAGATATTATTTTCTTGACCTTCACGTGGTTTAAGAAAAAGGTTAGAACTTTAGATTTTCATTTTAATTTTGTTTTTATGTGTTAAGAACAAAAATGAGACTATCAGCTCTCTGGAGGATGCTTACAGTATGAGCTGTAAGCCAGGTGTAGGCCATAAAACTCCATATTTGAGACTCCTTGGAGGCAGCTGCAGTCACCTATCAAAGATGACTACAGATCCCAGCATGCACTGAAGCCAAGACCCTGGCATCATGGGAGAATGTTTAATGCTCTGAACCAGATTCTCCTCGGGACACATCTTTGTCAAACTCTTACGCTTCTTTTACCAATTTGGGTTTATATAGATTAACTTTTCGCCACTGAGGCTTCTGGCCAGGTGAAGACTTACGTAAAATACTGTTGTATTATGCACATACAGTAATTTTGGGAAAGATAAGTTTTCTCTTCAAATAAATACTGCATAGATATGCACATGAATATACATACTTAATACTACTGTCGCTTTTTGTGTTGCACAGACTGAAACTATGTTTTGTTACTGTGTAAATCCTATCTTCCATGGAAGAGAGAAACCTGCTGCAATATTTCTGGAGAATGTTCAGCAGTCCAAGAACTTCACAGGCAAACCCAGCAAGCTCGCTTTTGCAAAGTGATCACCACTGGTTAAATGCTTTAAGTACTCAACTCTGTATCAGGCACAAGAAATTAAGTTATTGTCCCAAAAAGCCAACCCAAGCAAGGCAGTCCAAAAGTTCATGTACATAATCAACTGCACAACACACACTAAAAGAACAATAATTTGTGTACGGTTACCACTTTCACCCAGTTTGGTAGATTGGCGGCCTCCTTACTGGTTACAAACAGCAAAGATCAGAGATGCAGGAATGCACCACCTACCCCCAACCAGAGGCAAGCACTGTGTCTCACAGATGCTCAGGAACAGGATGAGCAGTGTGACAGGGCCACACTGAGCCTTGTTCTCTGTGGGGGTATTTACTGAGAAACTAAGAAGTAAAAGTTGCAGGGGATGTAAAGAAAAGCACAAAGAAGTTGAAGTCACTCAAAGCCACAAAATGCACTGGTAGGACCAGCCTCAGTTTTTGTGTCAGGCACTTGGCTGAGTTTGGGCTGTTTTATCCCACATGCACCTGCAGGACATTTGACCATGCTTTGGAAATAGAAAGGACTGTAGCAAAGACATCCATGTCCACTATCATCATTGTACAACTGTCCCATCCTGCAATACTCTGCATTTTTGCTACCAAATTAGGTTGAGAGTAACTCCATGGTGCCAACGTACAAAGTTAACCTATAATGGATTCAGTCTTATCGTAGTTCTAGAAGACTACAGTGACAACAAGATACACTGAAAATGTATTTTTCGTTCAGGATACTTTTGTACACATTATAGACATGTAAGATAAGTCATTTCATAGTATTCTGACTCACATTTTGGGTTGCAGAACTGAAACCATCCTGACTCACGGCTGTTTTTAAAGATCAGTGGAGTTAAATGACATCTGAAGATGTTCCATAGGCAATTTCAAAACACCATGTTGTATGGAAGGATGAGTGAATGGGTTTGGGGATTCTAATCCATTTAGGTATTTTTCTTGATTGTCTTCCCAATCATCATCACTATGAAGGAAAACAGTTTCTTTTTCAGTTAGATGTTAAGATGACTCTGTTAAGACATTAAGAAAGGCTCTGTGCTGAAAACTCTTTAGACATTAGACAGATGACAATAAATGGATTTCATACATACTTCAGAAACAAAGACTTAAATGCAAGAATTAGCTAATTTTCTTTAGATGGATTTGTCTACACTTGTCCTTACTATAAGAAAAGTTATTGACGGGATTTCTTCTGGCATAGTTTTATTTGTTTGTACTGGCACAATATGTTCAGCACCGAGTCCATTGGTATGTCCAAGTCATCTGTTAACCTCCCCCACTGTCTCAGATGTTTAGACTTCCCTTCCCTATAGCGAGTGAAAAATGGAAAGCACAGCCATGGCATGACCTAGACTGACCTAACACTTGATTGCCTCCATCCCTGCTCATGGGTGAGAGATGGTGTTGACTTCCACAGTCTCCCGCACTGCTTGTAATTAATTTCCATTTGACCTGCAGTGTTTAATTTTGTTCACTGAGGAGCTTCTAGATCATCTTTGTTGTCTGTTTGTGAACGGGTGAAATCAGTGCACCATATGTGGGGTCCAGGCCCACAGGGGGTCACAGGCAGCTGTCGCCTACTGAGGGACCACCACGGTCCCTTTCAGAGGTAGAAACAAAGCTTTCAATCTCCAGCTCTGGGCAGCACCATAAAATCTGAGAGTTTTTCCAGAAACTCTTAGCTTCATTTTGAATAAACATTTAGTGCTGGATTGGAGGAAAAAAAAAAGAAGAAAAAAAATTCCTTAAAAATAACAATTTTGCCTTCCTTTTGACAAGATTTTTGCACATGCAAACACTTTCATTTTCATAAAACAGTCTAGTAAGACTTCACACTGCTGACACATCTGTTCCTCTGCTCTGGTGTCCACATGCATCCTTAAATAATTGTACAAATATAGTAATAACAACATATGTAATCACACCACTAATAGGTGCCATAGGAATCATATACGTCTTAGCAAGTGTAACAGCATGTTCTTTGCATCTCAGGAGTCTGTTCTACCAACTGCATTATTCTCCCTCATGCATACTTGAAGGACATTCATTTAATCAATGTAAATATTATAAAGGGGGAATTATTTCAGTCCATCAGACAAAGAAATATTCACTTCTCACAAAGACATGATGATTTCAAAAGCTCAAAGCCAAGCATCTATACCCCATTTCAGAATTCACCTTTTTACTTAACTAAATGCAAACATGACCATCTCTTCTTTTGCTTAATTCTGTTAACAGAAGAGCTGCTTCTGTTTCCAAACAAGCATTTCAGAGCCGGTCGCATCCTGAGGGAAGATGCAGTTGTGGACGTCTGGAACACCTCCGCTATTTACAGAAAGGTGCTTCCTGTTAGCATGGTGTCCTCCGCTCCCCAGCTTGGTCGTTTGTTTGGTGCATGTGGCTAATTTGCTCTATAAACAGGAAGCACACTTGAAAAATCATCTAAATAAACTCTGGTGTATATAATTCCCTGGTAGGTTAATGAGGAATGAGCTGGCTGAAAGATTAACATGATTATGTGTAAGACAACAGATCTTATGGAAGCAAAAGACTGTCTTTATGGGGGACCTACACGGTGACCAAAAGCACATAGCTGCCGAACACTGAACAAAAGGAAAACCAGACTTTTCTGTTACATATGTTTTCTCACAAGCAAGAGCACACACAGGGATTCAGTCCCCATGTGGCTTCAGGAGAAGGCAGAGGAGTTACAAAGAAGGGATTATCTGGCAATACATTTGCAATTAAGTACTCTGCCACCCTTGCTCTCTTTTCAGCAGCTTTACATTTCCTTCTGTTGACATTATACCCCCAAGATACCCAAAGCAGGTGGGGTGGTCAGGAACGGGGTGTCTCATAAGCAAATGCTAAAGAGCTTCTAATTCAAGATGGACACTAAAACTGCTGAAAATTTTGCAACAAATTGTCTACTTTTTGTCTCCCTTCCAAAACCTCCCGGAGACTCCTGCTCTTAGTGTTAAGTTCTCCTTTCTAACACAGATATTCTTTAAATACGTAATGTTATTTTACTTTAGTTCTCAAATGAGTCTTTATTTCATCCAGATGTTACTGCTCATATCCCTGTCTTCGTTCAGAGCAACACTTTGTAGAATACCTAATCTTTAAGTCACTTTTACTTTAATTCACCACTATATTTTTAAACGACTGTGTTTGACATAAACCACTAGCTGGTTTCACAACTGCGGCGTCTCCACCTTTGGCAAACTGCTCACTTATTTATTCCATCCTCTTTTAATGGAATTGCTGGAACCACTTAAAATCCATTAATACACTACAAATTTCAAGCGCAAATCATATTTGTGTGAACTAGTGCAGTTGGAAATGCTGAATAACTTCTACTTCAGAAGAAATCAAGTCCATTTTAAACGTGTAATTGCGATCCTCAAACAGCTTAAAGATTTTCTGCAAATACTGTGAGTTAAATCTGTGTTTTGCAATATTTATCCACTTTTAAATTCTTTTTTTGTGAGTTTTACTTTCTAATGGACGTGGGCTTATATGTCTAGTTTGTTGTCACTAGCTGGTAGTTATAAATCCACATGTATACCATATATTAAGTGTTTATAATGCATTTTGTGATTATACATGCATATATATCATTCCTATCCATACAGTATAACACAATACTGCCTGGAGACTAAATCATCTGCTTGCTTGATTTGTAGGCCAATGTGCTGGGGAAACGCAGAGTTTCTTGGCTTCAGCTTTAAACAAAAGAAAAATGAAATAGCCTCACCTCAGAGCCATTGCTCAAAGTTCAGCTGTTTAAAAAGAAACTGACTCAAAACAAACTCAACATTTTTGGTTAATGTCTGCGAATGCAGTCTTTTGAAAAGTGAAATAATTTAAGGATGTAGGTCTCAAATAAGACAAAAATCATCAGGAAACTTTGCCTAAAATGCTTTGGGAGTTGATGCTAAATCAACTGAAAACTGTAAGATAAGCATGACAACAGGACAAAATTCTCAAAGCTAAAGACAAGCACTGAAAAGAGAAACTAATCAGCTGGAAATCCTACTTGTACACCAAACTAATAGCAAGGTCTATAGCCATGGTAAGTAAGGGAGAACTCACTGGTTGCTAAATGAGCCAACCCACTGCTCACTGGGGCACTGCAGTAGGCTCCTAACAGCTCCTAAAACTTCAGCCAAAATCTGACCCCACTTATTTCAGAAGAGTTGTCCTGGATCTTCCCCCATATAGCTGAGATGGGATTTTATACTGACATGCTCAGTTCTCTCCATTTCGTTGGTTGCTTTGGGGAGGTGAAGGAAAAAATTGGAATGATCTGCCTCAGTCATTTACAAACTCTGCTTCCATGAGAATTCCCATTCCATCTTAATGTCCTTAACACAGGAGCATCTCTTCCCATTCACAATTAAGTTCTCAAAGATATTGGCTAAAACTCAAATTGTCAGCCGTAGAGCTCTCTCAAATATACACCTTGTCCTGCACACTCCATTTCTTTCCATCTTTCTCACATCCCATTGTTTGCACTGCATTTTCCCACTGCAAAAGTTTCACCCTGTATTATCTTCTCTCACTTTCCCTCCACTTGTCCCCTTCGCTTGTGCCTCTTCCCTAAGAGAAAATGACTTGCTGGGAAGCTGAACTTGTTCTGGAAAGAAGTCAATTGCTGCAGGTGTCCAAACTTGCCAGAGCTGATGCTTTCTTAAAAACCAGGGCAGAGGAGCAGTTTCAAATTTCAGCTTTTCTGCTGCTGCAATGGAAACATGCAAGTGGTGGCTGCTTGCTATGCAGAAAGGATTCAGACAGTTTCTATCATCTCATGCTGCTGTTTGCTCTGTGTTAAGGTGTGTTACTGGCACGGGACATTCAAACCAGCGCAAGTGGAGAACAACACTGTGGTCTTCTGCCTCCAAGAGAAGCATTGAGGGTAGGCATGTAAGCTCTCCTTCACTGATGTAAGGTTCTCCTCACTGTCTCTCTCAGCCTTACCCTCAGAGCCAGGTTCTCACATCCCAGGTCACACAGATCCTCACAGCTCTCACTCTGCTTCAGCTAATTGTCCCTCACGATCTCTCTGCTGGTCTTTGAGTCCCTTTCTCTCTGTGGAGACCAAGGGGACCAGAAAGAGCCAAATATCCAGAGCTGAGGGCTCCCTTAAGAAGGATGCAGTTTCCAGGGAGGAGTACGATTACAAGCAGTTTTCAGGCAACACGGTGTTAGGTGTCTGCACTTGGCCACTGTGGAATAGAAACCATAACTCCAGCTTCGTCCCAGCAGCTTTATATTGCCTTCTCTGGTGAGCCATCCTGATTTATGCTGATGTAAAAGAGATGTGTCAGGGCTGCGGTGCTTGTAGCTGATACAGCCAAGAAGCAAAAAGAAAGAAATCATTCAAAAAAAAAAAAAAATCTTTCTCTTATCAAAACACAGAGTAAGGCTGAGTAAGAGCATTCAAAGAGACTGATTTACTGGCAGAGAGAGAGACAAGCATGCAATGGTAGAAACATCTATTTCTATCGCTACTCTGATAGACAAGGCACGGTTTTGCTGATGTGAGCCCAGGATGCCACTGGGTTAGTTTTGTTCCATGTAACGTTCAGCTCATCTGTCAGACAGTTATCAAGGGAAAGGAAAAACAGCCAAAAATTGGGGCAGAAAGATGTGATCTGCCATAATAAGAAAACAATTACTTTTTTCTTCTGGCTTTTCCTAAAAATGTGATAGCTATGCTGCCTCCAAAAAAAGATAAATGGAACTCAAATCTGCACTACGTTAGCAGAAACCACCTGCAGTTAATTACAGCAAGATAAAGGAATGACTTGTCTTTGGGTCCAAATCTGCTGTCTTCAAGGTTCAGGCCTGTTCCAAACCACACAAAAGAACAGTTGCAGTACAAATGTCCTCCACAACAGGTAACAAGTAGCACACGTGCCACATCCCCACTCCTCACACATACCTCATGATTTTATAGCTGCAGAGCTAGGTACCCGTGAGCAGACTGATGTTCTTTTGATTTCATTTTTTTAGTGAATTTGAGTGGGGGTAAACAGTGGGACTAAACTACAAAGTTTCTCCCAGTAAGCAATGTGTTAAGGCTCAGGATAACCATTTCAGTCATTTTCCTTCCATGGCAGCTCCATGTGCAGGAAACACAGTCCTCTTCTTCCTTGGCCACTATTGTCAGTGAGAGAGGCATTTGCTTGTTATTGACGCAACACATTAAATTTTGATAGGAGACCAGAAGACGTATTTTCTTTACTATCAAACTGATCTTTGGAGACTTGCCCTCTCAGACAAATCTGCTATTGTAACGCACATTAGAGATGACAGAAAACACAGAGTGGTATTAGAGTGCTAAAAAAAAAAAAAGAAAGAAAAAAAAGGAAACTATTACTTAGGCAAAAAATGTGTTTTTCCTTATCTGCTGTACCTTGGCTTCTTGGTAATTTCTCTATGTGCACCCTGGGCCTGACCACTTGCCAGAAGCACGACTTCCAACTAAAGCAAAGAGTATCGGATTAATTGTGTGCTATCTCCTAATGGCCTCCAAGCAGTGACTTCATCAGGACTCTGCAATACAGTTAGTGGTTCGTGCAGACTAAATAACATTACGCAGAACTTCCTCTGGTCTAAGGGCTGTTTTTCATGTAGAGGGGGATCCAAGGCTTATCCCAGACTAGGTCCCGTTGATTAAACACAATGTAATTCTATTTTTCAGCTGTGTGCCAACAATAATCACTGTATTTATCAGGTCAACCACATAGCTGTCAAATCTAGATGCTGCGTTTACTTTTCTAAAGCCATCATCAACCAGATTTGTTCACCTTATTGCAGTGAAGCAACAACTCGGGGCTGTACTATGGGCTTCTTGTGCTTCTGTTGTGACTAATTTGAGCATTTTTTGCTAAGTTAAAGTCTAATCTGATGGACATTTGACAAACCAGAAAACCGTTTCAGTCCTTCACTGGTGCCTAATCTCTGAAACGTAAGCATTTGTGAACAGGCATGTACTCTGAGTGAGCCGCTCTGTTTCTGCTATAGCACAGAGGAAAAGCAATGCAAGCCTCTATCTCCCAGATAGCACTGTGAGAGCAGAGCCAGCGCAGACAAAACTCTGATGGAGGAATCCCAGCACTACCAAATCACTTAAGTACTTAAAGATACTGTTTTTATTCACATTGAGACCCTTTCCCACCCGTGGGTGCATCTCCATAGTCCAATGCAGACAGCTGCCAGGGATTTTTTGGGGGAGGTCAGAGCACCCTACTCTAAAGAGCCCTGCTGCCAAGAAGAGCTTCTTTTGTTGTTGTTGAACTGTTGTTTAAGTCTCATACTAATCTGCCTGCAAGTCTGGATCTGGCTTGCACCCAGCCATGTAGCCATAGGCTTTGTTCCTTTAAACCCTCAAAGCTCTCTGCTCCCTGTTTCTCATTATCTGTCCCCTTGCTCCTACACCTCTTTCACTGCAATTTCCTGGCTGACCCAGCAATAAACATCAACAAGGTCATCGTGTGGCAGCACTCCAGACTCCCTGGGCCACTTAGATGTTGTGACCACAAGAAGAGGAGGTGGCCCAGAATCTTCTTTGCTCCTCCTTGGGGCACAAGCTGGAGCCACCTCCTGTAAGAGTCACCACTGTCCCACAGGAGGGTAGGGAAGGGCAGCAGCAGTGGGTTTGATGGGGCGGTTTTGGAGAGACTGAAGGTCAGTGTGAGGAACTGGATTAGGCTGTGGAGGGAGAATTCAAAACAAAGAGATGTGCAGAAGTTTGCCAGGAAAATTATCTCGGCATCAGCCCCAAGTGGATGTGAAACACATTGATCTCCACGGCATGATGAATGCCTGCCATTTTGTCAGGAAATGCCAAATGCCTTGAGTTAATTATGTTGCCAACATTTTCCTGCTGGAAAGATAGCTTTGGACCATTTGACATAATGAAGCTTAGGCAAACAAACAAGAACTGCATGATCTAAAGTCATCTCTGTTAATTTATCTCAGATAAAATTAATGGATGTTTTCCACCCTTCTGCCCTCTCTCCCCTCAGTTTACTTCCAAAGACTAGAGCCTATATTTCAAAGGATTTTTCTGTGATTCCTCTGTGTAAAAGCTTCAAAGAACAAAAGAAAATGAGAATTCAACAGCAGTAGTAAATAGACATGAAGTGGCAATTTAAGATCACTTAGAAAGCAGCACCATATAAATATTCAAGGCTGCTTCTATGGAAGCATTGCCAAAGTGGTGCCGTATCACACAGGGGCAAGCAAGTTATTATAATAATCCCAAACTGGCCTCTAAAAGGCAGAGAAGTTGGAGAAGTCATAAGGAAAATCAAGGAAAAGGGAAATTTCTAAGGAGATAAACTTATACTGGAGAGTTATGAAAGAGCCTAGAAAAAGCATGGAAAAAAAACTAGCAGCAAAATCCTAATGGTTCAACTGCCATTCAGAAATAATGGGAAACCAAACATTGACCAGAAGTGATTGTTCTCTGGTTCCCTGAAGGGAAAGAATACCCACATTATACACACTTCATGAAGGAAGTATCTCTAGGACCTTCGGATGAAACGCTTATATTTTCCTTAAGGGCAGACCATCTAGTGAAAAGAGTCGGTGCTGGCCCCAGTCTAGAATTGTCTCTTTTACAGACAGCTGGGAGAAAATAACACCGCCGAAATCCTTAACTGTTATTAAGCAAAACAGAGCTGAGCTGTGTGAAGCAATCAATAAAACTTCAAAGGATGTAGAATTTTGGTAAGAGGATGAACTAATGCCAGATCCACTACAAGATATTTGTCCCTCCCAAATTACAGCTGATTTATGGACATTAGTTGTTTCATTCTGGACACAGTACCTGCTGCAGAGCTACTGGGCAGAGTAGAAGTTGTAAAGGATCACTCTTTGAGAATGATCTCTATCCAGATATAAAATATTTAAACAGAACATAAATAAACTCTTCTGCCAAGATGATTACTAGGAGCACCAATTTTGGCTGCATCACTGATAGCTGTATTTTCACTTCTTTTTTCTTTTATAAAACCCCTTTCAAAGTCTGGCTTGGAATGAGCTTGTAATTTAAAAGCGACCATGTACATCTATAGATGTACATATACAGAGTGTTATATATTTAAAAGCAACTTGCACTGATCCACAAATTACAGCACAAGACCGTTCTTCTTTGAAGCAGCATCCACAGTCGAGTAACTTTGTGAGCTCCCAGGCAATGCTTACTTTCCAAGCAGGGGGGAAAGTGGTATGGAATAAACACTCGGCTGATAAATATCCAATTCTCTTATCCATCCCTGATCTCATAGGAAAATTTGAGGAACTGGTACCCAGACTGGCTCTCTCCCAGTGGATGTGCCAGGGCTCCTGCTGGTGTGAGCAAGGTGCACACCTGGACTTCTTGAGACTGCGCTGTGGTGTGCTCAAGCTCCCAGCTGAGCATCTGGGTTCCCTTGTTTAGTTTCAGTTGTATGTTACAGCACTGTATTGCAATGTATCATAGCCACTGTCTGGAGAGCAACAGCACATCTGCTTGATTTTCCCACTGGAGGAATCACAGTTTTGAGACTTTAGGTCACAAGAGGAGGAAACTGGAACGACCTCTGGCTGTGCCAGGAGCTATTCTGAAAAGTACCTCTCGTAACAGGAACACTGCCTTTTCACAGAAAAGCTAACCTGAGGTACACCTGTGAAAGAGGGTTTCAGCACACAGAATGGCATTTGGGCAAAGCCTGTCTTCACTCAGGAGACTATCTGTCACAGTTCTTTCAAAGCAGTAGGTTGGTGTTTCAAAACTTACATTGTATAACCAATGGCATGTGCTTGAACATGCCCAGCTAATTTATTCATCTGTGTTCATTCTGCCAACATTCTGCACAGATGGCACCAAGGAGGCAACCGCCAGGTACAGGCCTGTGCTGCCACCCAACTCACAAAAGCTGTCAGCCACGTGCACAGGTCAAGAGCACACAGAGAACATGGCCACAGCATGAGCTTCATTCTAATATCTGACCAGGGCACTGATAGTCGTTAATTAATGCCTCTGCTCAGAAAAAACATTACTCACAGCAGATACATTTACTTTCAGATTGTTTCCTAGAACAATCCTAGAACTCATCAGAGTGGAGAAAGGGAAGGGAAAAGCCCAGAGTCAGAGACTGTGCTCACTTCGTGAAATAAAACTGTCCTTAATCTGTAGGTAGTGAACAGTTGTTTGTGAAGTTGGGGAAGAAACAGTGAGTAGTGACCTGTAAGAGCATTGTTCAGTGTTAACACTCAGTGTAACCAAAGCTGATTTCTGGAGTTCAGAGCATTCTTGGTGGATAATTGCACCCACTCACCCATTCAGGCCTCATTTTGTGAATAGATTTTTTACTTCTACTTCGGAAAAAGAAAGCCGAGATTTTTCAGCAACTGATGGCTGACAAGATGTATTAATTACAGGAGTAAGTCTCTTAGTGCCAAAGGCCAAGAAGAGTGGGTAAAATACTCCAGAAGTATAAAATACTATTCCCTGCAGACAGTCACTGCCCTTTCATTGTACATCTCACAGATCCTTTAACCTTTGACATGTGTAACTTTCACAAAAAATAGGAATAGTTGTTTATTCAATCCCTCTGAGAAGAAAGTGTTTGGAGACAATTCTTCCTGAGACCTTCCTGCAAAATATCTTTCATAATTACTTTTCCTTTGATATTCCTATATTACTGCAAATGCAGCAGCCTGTCAATTTCAATTACTCCAGGAGAGAGAGATCACCAGTAGGTCGCTGTTCCCAGATATCCCAAACATGTCAGCTTGCATTACTGTGCTTTAATATCACCCCTTCTCCAACTGCTATTTGCATCCTACTGCAGGCTGGCCAGCTTCTTTCGGAGCGAAACTGCTAGTTATTGAGTAGGACTGATTTACAGTCAGAAATGAAAATGCTACTTGAAAGCAGTAAGGTGACTGGTAAAAGCTATGGTTTGGGTTAAAATGTAATTGAATGTCTCAGTTGCACTTAGACTTGTTGTCTCTTGTTTCCCAAACCCTTGATCTCCCTTGTCCCTCCCTGCTCTTCTACAGTTTCTCAGTTCTGTGCCAAAACCTGACATTGCGTTGCTGTGCTGTTACAGACTGGTACAGAAATCAGGAGAACTTTGGCCCTTGATTTGGGGCAAGTTTTCAAAAAGATTGCTCTTTCAGGAAGCATGAACCCCTGGGTTCATAGGGACCTCTTACTGCAGTAGTCGTGTTGTAGGGGCAGTAGGAATCACAACAAGCAAACTCCTGCCATCTCCTCCTGTCCCTAAGCTCCCAGCTCCTTGCCAGGTTCCCAGCTGGGGTCAGATGGGGAGAGGGACTGAGGTCCAGGGTCAGGCTGCAGGGCTGGTAGGAGGCGTTTGCTGGGGCATGAGGGAAGGGGAGATGGCAGCATAATGAGCTCAGAGCAAGGATTGCAGCAGAAAAATGCACTGAGGGCACGAAGATGAATGAGCATTGGCTCTCAAAGGACAGGGGAGTTATCCTTCTTCCACAGAAACCAGAACACTTTTCTCTATCAAGCTATACAAACATAACTTAGAAGTAAACCAAAACTACATTTACGCAGTACAAGTAAATCCAATTATGTAACAAAATAGCAATGAATTCTCCAAACAGAGCAGCTCTATTAAAATCACCAGGAATCCATTTATCTCTCCTACGTGCCATCACATGGGAAAGGCTCCCCCTGACTGTCTTCCAAAATATTCCACCATGTAAAAAGCACAAATCTACTGGATCTTGTTTTATATGAGACAGGGGTGCAACAAAGCTGTTCTTCTCTGCTGGTCAGCTTTGAGGATAAGTTGCTGCTTTCCAAACCTGAGACTGCAAACCTGGTAGAAAGAGGTTCTGACATAAGAAAAAAAGCTCCAGAGATCTTCTACAGGAGCAGAAGTAGCAGGCTAGGGTGGTTAATAGCTATTTCGAATTAAAAGCGTGCCAGGAAGGGTAGACAGGAAGGTTCTTTGGATTACAGTGAGGTTTTAGTTGGTAACACAGTTAACAAAAGACAACTCCACAGGGATGCTGAGATGGGCTCAAGTTGGGCTCCACTCACATCTAAGTTAACATAGCACAGAGAAAGCAAGCCCTGAGGCCGAGGCCGTTCCAGGCCACCGCACTCACTGCAGGGAAGCTTCTTGCAGTGGCATATTGCAATGTGTCAGCCCTTTGTTTTGCCACTGTCAGATCATCTCCTGTGCTCAACAGTTGCATTGCTTGAAAATCTCCCTACAGCAGAGTCTGCCAGAGGAAGGGCCAACGACAGTCAGAATGCAGGGGGGACAGGGAAGGAGGCTGGGACCTGGGAGAGGTCCTGCCATCACAAACTGGAGAGAGCAAAGGAAGGGCACACTTGCTACACGCTGTCCCTAGGTGGGATCTTGCAGCTTTCCTTGCTGTGTAACCTTGCTGTGTAACCACAGGCACAAATTTTGGCAGGGGAGACCAGAAGGAAATGGCAGGCCTGCTTGAATGGAGAAAGCACCGGGACTGTATTCTATTCATGCTTTAAAAGAGCAAATGACTCACTACTAAGGTGCTGCACAGGTCCTCGTCCCCAGCTCTGCATCATTCAGTGCACCAGCATGGAACTAAGACAACGTTGTTGTGGAAATGCATGCAGGAAATGGAATAGCTCTCAGACTGAAGGAGAAAATGGCCCATTTTTAACAGGATGCAGAAAACCATGACAAATCATTAAGTGTGGTTTTATGGGCTTGTGGTCTTTGTTGTGCCATCTTTTCTAAGCTCCTGTCTTCAGATGTTGGCAGCAGGTGACAAGTTTGTTAGGCAGTTATAAAGAGACAATTGCATGGCTACCACCTCGCAGTGTAAAATGGATATCTTACTCCCCTTGCAAAACAATGCAGAAACATGGAGATCTGGGAGCAGAAAGCTCCAGGGAGGAAGAGACAACATAAGAAATAAGAAATGGCAGTGGCTCGGCAGAGGACACCAACAATTCAGAGTGTTTTTCTTTGCAAGCAGTGAAATGAGGGATAGGAGTGATGACAAACAGAGATAAGAGGAACCTATTCACATTCCTTGTAAAGCATATGGCCCTGTAAATGAGAGTTCATTGCCTGATAGCATCTATTATTGTACATTCTGGATGGCATGGGACTTTTCATCAGATGCTGTCAAATCTGCCTTACCCACCCTGTGTTTTATTATATGGATTACAGCCTTCCAAATTGTAAGCTGCCTTTCTTTAGGTTTCAAAACAAAAACACAACAAAGTGTGATTGTCTGAGCTGTTCTCAAGCTGACCTACCACCAGCACGATCCCCTGACAGCTCCAGTCAGAGCACCCTGCCATTTGTTTGCTTCTGAAATCCTCCTCAAATTACTTAAGATCAAATGAATACGGAAAAATGGAAAAGCATCAAGTTGGAAAACAACATCAAAACACTTTGAAACCCATGCAATGCTCTTGGAAATCTCCTGTCCATTAGATGTGCGTCGCACACAGAAAAGTCTGTAAGGCACTGGGGCTCTCAAATAGAGCCCCTTTCCCACACTTTTCCATCTGTTGACACTAAGTTCAAAGCCAGACTGGGAAACCTGTTTTGTCAGATGGCTGCTAGCTGTTTGGAGAGGTTATTGGTAACTGGTGTGCTCACCCCACGCACAGCAGCACCTCTGCAAAGAGACAGCACAGCCTCCTGTTCCTTATTTACACAGCGGCTCATGGAGGTAGAAACGAAAAGAAGAAAGTGTGAGCACAGGGCACAATGCCACCAAAACCAGCTTGTGTCACCCCAACCATTCCGTGCCACAGAGGTTGAGCAGTAAGCCTGACAGTTTTGGGTCTCTGCATGAAGGTCAGCTAAACAGAAAATCAGAAAAAAAAAAAAATTAAACATTTTAAATATTTTCTTTAAAACAAGCATAGCAAGTTCCTACTACTTCCATTGCAAGGCTGACGTGTTTTCCTGTATAGGAAGGTTCCACATTTTGCTACCTCCACACACTCTGCATTTGCTGAGGTAACCATTTTTTTTTCCTCATGCACATGCAGATTCCCAGGTCACACTCCTCTGTCTCATCAATAAAAGTGCCTGCACAGCACTTAAACCAAGGTAACAGAACTCACGGCTTCAGCTGAAAATGCTGCAGAAGCACCATACTAAACATCTGTGCTTGTAAGATGAAAAGGCTGAATGAAATATATAATACACAGAAAAAAAATCTGTCGTGCCTGGCCTTACAGAAGTAGCAAAAAACCTGTACATTCTTCTCAAATGGGTTAATGAAATTAGGGTTGTTTTTTTTTTTTTTTCATGGAGCAATCAGATTTTCATTTAAGTGAGATGTTTCTTTAAGAAAAGTGAGAAACCAAGCTGAGTGAAAGATCTGTTTTCTTTCTTTAATTAATCCCATCTCAGACTTTGAAGACCTTCCTGCCCACTGTTTTAAAGCAACATCATTTATCTTGAGTACTGGGGATGCATTTACTGGTGCTCACAGTCATTCAGCACAAAGTCAGTATCCCCACCCTTGATAAGGAAGGCAGATTTCAGTCCAAGCTGTGGCTGTTAAATGTCTTCACAAGCATCAGCCTGCCCTTCGCTGAAGAGACACTGGGGAAAATCTATAGGAGGTAGTACTGTGGGAGTTTAAGGAAAAATCAGGGGTGGATCTGTGTGCTGCTCGGTTTCTGTCTCGCTGTAGGGCAGAAGCCACAAGCTGTCACACGGCTGCAATTGCTTTGTCGTGTCAGATGAACTGCCAGCAAAAAGCACCCGGCTGCTCCCAAGACATAAGAGTCCTCTCTGCAGAGCTTTCAAATACAAGTTCTAAGAAAATCATCTACTTATTTTCAGTAGGAAAAAAAAAGGAGTTTAACTGAAGTTATAAAGCGGGTGATGCAGTTAATCAGGACATTTAATCTAGGGGGAAAATGTGTTTTATAAGAGAAAACATATTCCAAACACAGTGAACATTTACAGTTTGGAAGTAGCGTTGTATCATGAACTGTCCTCTTAGTATAGCCATTTCCTTATTAAATACAGGCTTCTGATGGGAAAACTGAGCACACAAGTGTAGTAACTTAACTTTATAAGATACGACACGATTAAGCAGAGCCTTAACACTGAGCAAGCCACTCTTATTACAGTTGTGCACAGAATGGCGTATTTCAGATTGTTAGAGGTATTTTGAAAACATGCTTTTTTTTTCATGAATGATTTCTTTCTAGCTTTGCATACTATGTAACCATTAGAAATGGACAGGACTTCATAGCTCCTGCAAACACATCTTTTCCTTGGACTTACGTCCCAGCTAGATTCAGCTCAATCTGATTCTGAAAGTAAGGGGTAAGGAGATCTTTCTTTTCATATTTACTCGGTGTAATTCAGTTTTACTTGCAATGAAAGTTGATGAGAAAACTATCATCACAACCACATTTTGTTGATTTTTTTTTTTTTTT